>VYYI01001461.1:0-19441 GCA_021029175.1 Bilobella aurantiaca
AAGGGGGGATGAGTTGTGAAGCCGAGATTTGAAATAGCAAATTGGAGAATTGAATCTTCCTTTCGCCTTCTGATCCTTGATCTCCTCACTAATAAGCCAAAGAGGATTCCCTTCAAAGCCACTCACTTGGAAGTAAGAGGGCTTTTGTTCTGATTCTGCTGGAGAAAGTGCGCCGCCGAAATCGAAAATTTGACAGAAGCTGGAAACCGCCAGCCCCACGATTCGGAAGAGAAAGCGGAAATCACTCCATTGAAGATTGACAACCCGGAGAAAGTTCTCAGGACTTTCTCTCCGCCTCTCAATCTGCATGAACCAAAAATTTCTTAACTTTTTTTGCCCACCCTGGAAAAATTACAAAAAATGTTTTACTGTAAACGTTTCAAGTCACCGCGACGCCTTTTTTCCAAATTTCATCCTGCCGCCTGTAATTTCCATCACTCACCTAAATTTCCCAGAGGACCGCGGCGGCCACGGCGCAGCGGAGTCAAAGTTTATGGTATCCAGGCACAAATATTGTGAACCTTGGGAATTGACGCTGCTCCCTATTCAGTCACCCATCCAATCACTCCTCATCTCGTGTCACGGCCCAGTCAAAATAGTTTTATGAAAAGAGAGATGACATTGCGCGGCGATGAGGAACCGTGTCCAACGGCTCCTATCACTGGCCAAGATGGAATAGGGATGACAATGGGGCGAAGATGACATTGGATTCTTGTTATCCCAGGAGAAGATGACTGGAGGAACAATTAAGGCCTGACAGGGAGACTCTGGGTGGCTCCTTCAATTGAGCTTCTGTATGTCTAAGTACCCCAAGAAGACAATTGAAGGGAAGCTGTGGAGGTGAGAAGGAAGAAATCAATTGAAGGGCCCAGGAGACTCCGAAAAGGCACCTTGTCCCTGCCTTCAGATCACATTCAATTTAAAAAGGAAAACTTTCCCTTCTTCATTTCATGCTCATCAATCATGATCATGCATCACTGTGAGATGGACCCCTTCGATCATCTTCTGGATGCCAACAGTATAACTACGATTTGAAAAAGGAACAAAGTATTTTGACTTCTTTAGGATCTAGGTGGTCGGAGGATCATTTCTTGTTTTTCATGTCACTCAAATGTCATCGAACCAATGTAACAAGCACAGTTCACGGTGTCTCATTAACGGCAGCCTTGTTTTTTTTTTGGTTGGAACAATGCTCGAATAAGACCGAACGTGATTTTGAACGCTTCAAAATTTATATCAGATTTTTGAACCAACATAGTATCGTAATTACTTCTGTTTTCAATGTTTGATGATAATCAAAATTATTGGAACCATAAGGGTACCCTAATTACATGTTGTTTTAAATTTTAAGATTGGTTTCAGAATTTGAGAAATTTTCAAAATGACTGTGACATTTGACATTTTACAACCGCATCTTTTTTTTAGTAGCTTGCAGTATAAATTCTAAATCAATTTGCAAAGTACACATTTTAATTCACAATATTTCTTTTTTTTTTTCATTAAATGAAAAAAGTAATTTAATTTAATAATTTAATAAATTTTATTAAATTAAAAAGCCTTCTACGAGTCTTTTTACTTTTCTATTTTTGGATTTTTAATTTGTCGTTTACATTGCGCCGCTCATTGTATCATAATATTTTTTGTCCAAAAATGGGGACATACTGGAATTGAGCGCTGATGCTTCCTTCGATGTTAGGGTTGCTGAATCCAAAAAATTTCGGATTTTGTCAACAAGACTAAAATGAAGAATGTAAAATTGACTTTTGTAATTTATTTAATTTGTTACTAAATTAAATAAATTGACTTTGTAATGAGATGAATAATTAAATTCGGTAAACCTCTAACCTCAATTCGGTTGTAGAAATAGCGTTTGAAATCACCGGAACGCTACCGATTTTCTTCATCAATTTTTCCGCGGTTTTCATTTTCTTCGTCATATCTGTACTTGTCAGTTGCAGGTACTTGACGCCTTGCTCAAGAAGGGAGCGTATTAGATTGAATTTTGGAATGATGCGCATCAGTGAGAAAAGAATTGTTGTCGAGTTGGGTTTCGGAAGGCGAGTTACGTTAGATTTGAGAAGATCATGCAATTTCATGATCTCTATTTTTATGCAAAGGTGCTCAAGGCCCTCTGAATTTTGCATGATTAGGTACGTCCTATTGAGGGAGCCCTTCAAAACAGTATGAAGGGTCGCTAAGGACTCTTCCATTTCTGACAGCACACCTAGTAGAACTGTTTGATGCTTTTCGTCATCTTGTGACGCAATGAACTTCCACTGGGACTCGAAATCCGTATTCAGAGATCGGCAAATCACGGAATATTTGCCAGAAGCCTTTGAAAAGTAGAGTAAATTTAAGGCCTCTTTTTTGTAAGGAGAGCAGGCACTGAAGGGGTGACTGAATTCGTCGAAGTCCTTCCAGAGTTCCCGCGCTGACAGAACGGACTTTGGATATTTAATGGACAATGTATGGAGAACGGTCCAAATTTCTCCTTTAAGGGCCTCAAGGGTCACAATCCGTTGTTTTAGAATCTTGATCAGAAGGGCCATGGATTCGGGCAAAGCTTCGAGTTTTTTCATTGAGGTGACCACGTAAGGGACCATTTTAGGGTCATCGAGGACGGAAGCCATTAGGATGAAGTCCGAGACTTCCGATGTGACTTCTCTGGTGGCCATGACCTCTTGACCTTTAGGATCAGAATGTACACTGACCTTGTAATGCTTTCCGCCAAGGGTCTTGCGTAGGACTTTTTCCGGAACGAAGGGCTTGAACGCTTCCCATGAATCGCTTAACATGGAATCAAGGGTGTCGTCGATGTTTGTCAGCGACTTTTGAACGGTTTCCGTGAATTCCCATTCAATGTCTCGAGGAGGTTCGCTGCTCTTGTCCGAGATACATGAAGCTTCGTCATTTTCCGATGACCATCCAGGAAACCACTCTGATACGTCATCTTTGTCGACAAAAAAAAGCACTTAATCAGAGGGAGTTTAATTAAAATTTTATTTAACTTTACCAGCATTTCCGAGTATGGGACTGATTCGTGAAGTTCGAAATTTTAGACCAATCATTTTGCGTTCTGTAATCACAAAGTACGGTGATTTTGTTCGAGATGACGGAATATAGTAGCCGAGAACCCGAATTGAAATAATGCATTTTTTGTTTGTTCAGCAAACTATTTTGTTTAAAAACTATGGAGATTTTTTATTTTACCTGTATAAATTTTTTAAAAGAGCTTTTTGTGATCTAAAAAAAGCTCTTTTAGATCCCAACTTATTTACTGCTCATTAGTATCTGCAGTTTAAAGATGGAACTTTCTCCTAAGCAGATTTGAGGTGTTACAAGGTTTAAAATTTTATTTTTTAATAAAAACAAAAATTTTTACAAATAGAATGCATTGATTTAATGTTTAATTTCGAACTTAAAAAAAAGACCCTAACATGTAAATAACCCACTCATCTTGTCTCAACTAAAAATGTAACCGAGATAGTTGTTTATTTATGAAATGTTATACAGCCCAAATATGGTTTAGTTCTCCGCTCCTTTTAATCTTGATGCTTTAACACGGCGTGCTGCACAGTGTCATGCATTTATGCGCGGTTCCCTTCTAGTCAGGCCGAGGACCCGCCGGAGCCAATAGAGATTTAAAAGGGATCTCCAGCTTCCGCTTCTTTTTTCAAAAGGATCTCCAATTTCAGCCTTAATTCTTCTACTCACATGCTTAATACAGCCTTTTACAAATGCTTCAAATCCTTCATCCCTCCACATTTTTGTGACCTGTTACGCGTAGACTCAAATTAATTTGTAAAGGAGGATTACTTTGTTACAGGGTGACAGTAAAAGCAAATAGTCAAAAAATAGGCTTTCCCTTGAAGTGGAAAAAATAATTTGGATGGCATTAGTGCCTGACTAAATGAAGCCATAAATTTTGTGCCGGATCCTGGACAGATGACAACTTTTTTTTCTTCCTATTTCCTGGAAATACCCGTGGAGAAAGTCGAAATGATGAATTAGATTTGATGGGGAAATGAACTTGAGACTGATGAAGTTTGGAGATGGCGGAGACATGAGTAATCTCAAGTCATTTCGTCACGATGGGCAAAAGTGAAAGTAAGTCATAATAGCTTCGCGAGGGCCCTTTGATACCCTTGACTCCGAATCTAAGGACCCGCTTTCTCCTGGACCATTTGACATCTCTTCAACTCTCCGTAAGCCCTCAAGGATTACTGCCGAGAGGCCTCGGCCCTTAGCTCAAGGGACGCCTATCGGTCCCCTTCAACTGCCTCCTTAGAACTTTATTGACTTTTTGAACGAGAAATTGTCATTCCAGGTCCATGGTCAGCGGCCGTTTATTTGAAAATTATGAGCTGCTTTGGCCTTCTTTAAAAAAAAAGAGAAAGTTTTAAATTTTCGAGTTTCATCAAAATTCGGAACTTATCTCAACTAGCCTAAGATCAGCAGCGTTATTGATTGAACTTGTCGGTTTTTCGGAGCATTACAAAACGGTTCCGGAGGGGTTTTGATGAACGACGTAAGAAAAAGCGTAAAAGTGAAAAGCTAAAAAAAAATTTGGATTTTTTTTGTTGAGAAATCTTAAGGGATTGAAGCCGGAGAAAGTCTGTTTGGTTCATAAAAGACCTGGAAGAGAAATGGTTAGCAGATGGTAGTTTTGCTACTGAAGACAAGGGCTCACCTCTGCTTAGGGCCAAAGGAGCCCTAATAAAAGACAATGTTCTGATAAGGAACCATCTCACGATAAAGTGGGTAGTGGAGAAACAAAGCGATTTTCAGCGTATCCAGCGAATGGAGCGCTGGAAAAGCTCCTGGATCTCCCTCCATTTCCCCGTCGAATCCTTCGGAAGGGAGGCGGAGAGAATAAATTAGGAGATCTTCCCTGACATCATCATCTCCTTTCTCCGCTATCTCTTCCAAATGAAAAAAAGGGCCCTTCGCCGAGCCCTAGCCTGCCTTTCTGCGTATTGCCACTTCGTGATCTGAATTTGCATCAAAAGCTCCTCTTCCAGCGTCTTTCCAGCCCTCTCCAGCCTCAGCCATCGTCAACTTCCAGGACGACGAATCACAATCTCCATCATTTGCGAAGATGAGGAAAGAAGTGGAGGGAAAGGAGGCCTGGAAGGGAGGCAGATGCCAAGTCGACCATTGCATACTTATTTACCATATTACAGTTATTACATGACATTAGCTTTTATATACACTTTCTTTCCGAGGGCTAGTGAGCAGCGCTGCAGCGTTTTCAGCGTTTTTTTTCTCCAGGTTCGCCTAATGCCCTCGTATCACCAGTTCTCCCGGGTATTACACTTATGCATTACATCCATTTGTTCTAATGAAACCCCCTTTCGGCGCTACTATTTCTACAACATCAAACTTTTTTTGAAAATTGGGCAATTGAAACCGTTTTTTTTTTCTAAAATCTACACTTTACAAGAAACTCTGTAAAAAAAAGTTGTGTAAAAATTGTCTTAGAAAACTCTAATTTCGAAAAATAAATCTATCGATTCCTTTTCTAATCGTTTTTTTTTTTTTTCAAAAAAATAAAATTTGTTTAAAATTCTTAATTTCAACAAATAACTTTACAAAATATGGGCATCTAAATTTGAAGCTTTTCTTGCGTGTGGCCCTCAAGTTCAAAGACTTCTCTGGTCATCACATAATGGAAGATCACGGTGATCTGTTCGTCTGAGATCACCAGCGAAGAAGCTGAAAATTAAAATAAAGCAAAAAAAATGTGGCACCGCCCCCAAAAAACGCTTTGTTTCGTATCTTCTTTCGTCTTCCTGCTGCGAAAACGCCTTTCCATCTGTTCTAACGAGACACTGACGGCGTATCAGTTACATTACAATAGGGATCCAACGCCTTGATAAGTGGGACTTACCCCACAAGGACAGGACGGAGGGGCCCTTGGACCAAATTCCTACGCATCATGCTCAATCAACCCTAAGTGAAAGTGGATAATTCCATTGTAGTCAATTCCCATTGTTCCACTAATTACACATGGAGGCCTAATTGGGAGAAGAGGGGGAAATCAAAGGGTCTCAAGGGTCCATTTACTTTTCCCGGGATTTTTGAAAAATTGTAAATGTAAATCTCCGGTGGCCCTTAATGCTCTCCGGGAAGTAATTTGTATCGGTTTAATGAATCCAGTCCTCCCATTTAAAAAATTAATAAGAAATTTAAGTCTATCCAGATTGCGGCCCTTAAGTGCGGGGTGGACCCTACCCAAGGGAAACATAAATCAGAGATTTTTAAAATTATTGTAGAGTCAACCCTTCTAAAAAATTTTATTGTTCCCCTCTCTACGAGAGATATTGCTCCCTGATTATGCACACTTAATTTTTCAACCCCTTGTTTATGCTCTTAAATTCAACTTTGTGTGTGAAAAATACTTGGACAGTATTCTTGGTGGTGGCAATTCGTTTTGGGAAGTTATGTGTAGCATGTCAATTCGTCATTTAGAAGATGCGGAAGAATGGATTTGAACAATGACAAAAAAAAACTGTCTCCTCGTTAAGCCTCTACGCCTACAAGCTTACAAATGACATGTTCTATTTCTTTAGCAGTTTAAATGTTAAAAAAGAAGCTATTTTTTTTCGTAGGTGGGCAAAATTGGCAAGATTGATTGGTTGGGAGCATGCAATAATGAGTTGTCGTTGGTAAATTAGGTTTCCAATTGTTTCAAAATGGTGTCGTGCAAAAGGATTTGCAAAAGGCCTAACCCCTATAAGCACACCTCCAATTAATCTAATTAGGATTCGAATAATTCAAAGCGCCAATGCCAAACACTACTTGTCACGCAAGTGACACGGGATGAGCACTTAAATTTTAGCCCTTGGTTGTTTACAAAAACTTAAATTCACCTCAAATAGCCTAGTTTTCATCTGGAACTTTAATTATTTAGCACCTCGCCAGGTACGCGTGTCAATCATTTCCGTAAACATTATAAATATTTAAGTTGGTTTTGAATCACCCTTTTAATTAAAATTTTCTACTTTGGAAATTATTTAAATAACTTGAAAAAATTGAGGGCAGTAGCAGTAATCTTACTAAGTAAGCTATTGTGTCGTATGTTGCATTGGTCAAAAGGATTTTTTTTTAATTATTAAAAAATCATTTAATTATTTTGCAAATTAATTAACCTCTTCATTAATAACTTCTTAATTTGAAGTTTGGGAAAAAATTCACAATTACAAAAAGGATGCTGAAAGTTGTGGCGCATAATTCGACCAATACCTACAAAAAAAATGCCGACAGTTTAACCTTGAGGCTTTTACGTTAATGAATCGTTGTTTAAGTGCTGCTGACTTGAGGACTTGACTGAATTCAGATTTGAATAAATTAATTGAAGCGTTTTTGGGCAAGGAGGGAAGTGACGAAAAAAATGGAAATGGGATGCAATAAAGGGCGGAGATTTCCAGCCCATTTTCATTGTGTCTGGAAATGAAGGGAGGATCTCCGGAAGGTTGATGAAAAAACAGGCCCTGGCAAGTCGACTTTTAGTGGAAACAGAGCCTTCAGAACATTAAAAAGGGGCCACTCTGTTACAAAAGGGGGACTTTAAGGGTCCTCTTCTTCAAGGAAATATTTGGAATACCTTTCCTTGATTGTAACAAAAACCTGTCGGAGCCCTTAGAAGACCCAGAGAGCCCTCCAAATCCAAAAGCGTCCATGTCAGCCAATCAATTTGCAGAGGCCGCAGAGGGCTTTCGGCCTGACTGATGGAATGGATTTATTCAGCAGAAAAAAACAGGAAACAGAAGAACAAAGTCTTAATCTAAGAATTTCCTAGGGATTTGAATAATCTGAAAAATACAAAAAGTCCTTGTGTTTTCAGGCTTCATTGAAATCTGGCAAGATTTACTTTCTCCATGTCACTACTTTCTCCGATTAGGATTCGAGGAGAAAGCGGTAGTGATGCATTGGGAATATTTTCCATTTCCAGCCAATCCTTCCAGCGCCCTTCCAGCGGCGCTTCCCTCAATTTATCTCTCTTCTTTTTCCAGATTTAGACCGTGGATGAGCGTTTAGTTGGATTTCGGTTAGGGAAGCTCAGGAAGCTCTGTTCAAAATCCTTCAGTTCCCCCGCACCGCCGCGGCGTCAGATCTGTAGCAATCTCAATCCCATTTCTTTTTCTGGATTAAATGAGTATGCACGCAAAGGGGAGGAAGTAGTAGGGGATGCCTTCCAGCGAACAACGAAAAAAAAAAGCTCATAGCAGGATTTCGTCCGGAAAAAACTCCCTTTAGCAGCGATTTCAACTGTTTTTTTTTTCGTCTTGAGGACGAAGCGCTTTTAGAAGCGGTCTTACACGCAGACCTGTTAAAGCTCCGGTTCCGTTTCCCTCCCCATTTTTTCCCCGCTGTTGTCTGCCCGTAATCAGGAAAGTGCTTCTGTGCTTAAAAAAGTTGCTGCTGCGTGAGAGGTGGTCCTGTTGAGGTGTGTTGGATTGGGGTTGGTCTTCCTGGGTAATTGCTACAGAGGACGACACCGCGACAGGTTATGTACATTTGTGGACTTGAAACGCAGAAGATCTTCTGGATGCTCATCTTCATACCTGGGCAACAGCCTCCTTAATAAGGGCAGAAGGGGCTGGGCTTCACCTCTCCCCCGTCGTCGGGTCTCATCATGACGGAGAGCAGTTGTGCCAACTGTCCTACAAAAGGCTACCCGCCCTACAGTCTACTCCAGTTCGTACTCACTTCCGCTGTCACACCTTGGCTGAAGCCGGTCGGCGACTGACGACATTTGAGGGAAGCGACGACAGGAGTGATAGAGTCCAACCTCCACCCACCCCTTTTTTCCCACACCGTGCTTTCAGAGGTGTCCCGTGGAATTCGGCACTTCATTCCAAGGAGGCAACGAGTCGGTTGACAACGGTGGGACACAAGGTGTCACAAATGCTGGTTACAAGTGGGCTAGGCCACACTGCTTCACCAATCACTTCCACCGCTACCCTCCTCAAGAAACTACAAATGGAAGAGAGTCGTGGAGGTCGTGGGACGGATTTCTCAATTGCAGCGATTATCGGCCGGGCTGGAAGGGCGGCCAATTTAAGCGATTCCGGAACGCCAATCTTTCGAGGCCGGAAGGGAAAGCACTTACTGGGCTTTCATAACAATAATACCATACGACCGCTCGGTGAGTCCTACTTTTAGAAAAATTATTTCAAAATTCACCTAATTAGTTCACGGGTAGTGTTCCGGGTGTTTTGGGCACTTGTTCCGAGAGCACTGGAAGGGACATCTGTAGCATCCTGGAGGTTCAAAAAGTTTCTGGAGTCATTTTTCCCCTTTTCGAGTCTCCCTTTCGTAGGGCTCCAGAAGCTTTAGTCACTAATTTAAGCCCTTACGCTCTAGGACAAACTTTTCGGCAGTAAAATCGAACAATAGAATTACTAAACTAGTTTTTGCTTTGTTTTGAAAACCGAGATTTGGATCCCGAAAACTTTTTTTTTTCGAGACCCTTTTCCAGCTTCCCTGTTTTTCTAAATCTTATTGTTCTCAAAGGCTCTGTTATTATGCCTACAAATCCGATTAAATCACACACGGCTTTTTCCTAATCCAATTAATAAGAATCAAATTAGTGCATTTTCCTCTGAGCGTCTCGAATTCAACTTTTGACCCCTCAAGAAGAGTAGGAATCAATTAGGCTTGCGAGAAATTAAGTACCCGGGCCCTTGATTTATTGTCATTAACTCAACTTTCGACCCGCCCTCACCAAAAGTTCTTTCTAATTTTCTTAAATTCCGTCTCCTTCATAGAAGAGCGATAATGCTGGTGGTAGAAGATCATTAAGAATTAATTGACTAAAATCATGCCTTAACCTTGCGATGTCCACGTAGTGTTAGCTGCGTAATTGATTGAATGTTAGAAAAAAAAAAGTTTCACATCATTTGACCACAGAGATTTCCCTTCAGTCACTTTGTCACACAATTCCGAGCATGTCACACGATGAAAATTGTAAATTACGCTGAAAATTCTACCTTATTACTTAGTGGGAAAAACAAGCATCAATTTTACCACAAGAAGTGTGACTTTGCGCTATGAATTTCGTGTAATCTTAATTCGAAAGTTCATAAAATCATGAATTAATGTGCACTTTTGAATCTGCTACATCTGGAAAATGCCTTAAAAAATTCCACGTAAAAATTTTTCTAGACGAAACCTATTTGCAGTTTAAATCAGGCATTTCATTCAAGTCGAAATTAAGTCGCTTGACGCTGGAAGCATCAGAGTCGTAAAATGAAATGTGTCTAATTTGTCGAATAATTTGTTAGAATCTTCACCTTGAAGGTTAGATGGGCAAAATGTAATATCAATTACATATAAAATATAAGCTTGATTTGAAGTGGTACAAATAAGCTAAAATGTAACCGCCAGAGACTAATGACGGACACGCAGGGCGAGGGAAGTGGGGAAGATGACCTTAGGGAAATAATTTGGATTAAATACACAGGCAGAAGGGTTGCATTTTGAAGTTGGGCTTCACTGTCATTGGAAGTGTGGGACGGACTCACCTGAGATCCCATTAGCATCATCGGCAGGAACACCACCGTCGACAATAATTTGTTGAAAATTATAGAGAGCCGCCTCAAAAGCTATTAAAAGAAGGCTCCCTGTCTTATCCCCTATCCTCTCCAGATGCTTGGGATACTATCGAAATAAGTAGGATATCTCATTGAGGGAATGTCATTTAGAACTTGACTCGTCGGATTGCATGTTGGCGTTGGTTAATAATTGGGTTGCGAAATGGAATACACCTTCACTCGGCAGAGGTAGAGCAAGAGAGCGCAATTATCATCTGCATGTGTGCAAATTAGGCTTCCGTTAGGCACCAATCCAGGTACAACTAATTAATTTTTCCACTTCGCTTAAATTGGCACCTGTAATTTGGGAGAGAGGACCTTAATTGGACCTTATTTTAACAAAGTTTGCGTGCGGGCGTAGGCCGTGAGTGCCATGCGGAGCGTCAAATTTAGCTAAAGTGCCTTAGAAAAATGAATTTTTTTGGGCCTTTAAAAATTCATTTTGAAAAAAAAAACTTAGCTTATTTCACGTACTAAATCTGTGATTATTAGATCTGTGTCAAATTCTCAAATTGCCAGAAAATTGTCGCTTTTCAAACTTTCTTTTTTGAAAAAGTACGGCCAATCTGGCGTAGGCCGTGAATGCCGTGCGGAGCGTCAAAGGAAATTTAGCTAAAGTGCCTAAGAGCCAATTGCCAATCCTAGAAAAGTGCAATTTTTCGGGTCATTTAAAATCCATTTAAAGAAAATCAAAATTACTTAAAAATTAATTTACGTACTAAATCTGTAATCATTAGCGCTGTGTTATGTTGACAGAAAATGGTCGCTTTCAAAAACTTTCGAAAAAAAATTTGAAAAAAAAATACGGAAAAACTGATTTTGATTACCACTTTTCCACTCCGAAACTTCACTTCTATTATATGACTTTCGTTTTCAAATCATTTGAACTTGTATTTAACCAAATCAAGACTTAATGAGACAATAAATTGGTTCAGGTTCCCCGTTTTTCTGATCCGCAAAGAAATAGCTGTAATTTTCGCTGTCTTACTTATTTTTTTTAAAAACTTTTTCTTTCTTTTTTCAAAGTATTGTTATTTGAAATTCTAGACTTTTTCTAGAGAGGCTTTGGTCGCCTATCATTTCTAATATAATAACCGCTCCGCCTGCAACTGTTTGAAGTGCTAATTATTTTAGAGTGTTAGAATCTAAATATAACTTTCTCCTGAACTTGTAAAGCTTCCAGAAGGCGGAATTGCCGATTAATTAGTATAGTGTTTTAATAAATTACAATTTTTAAAAATTTTTAGAAAAATTTGTGGAGTCGACACGAAGTCAGATGTCACTTCTTGACTCGCCCGAGTCACTGCAGGAGGCAAAGGACGAGGTGACGAGTCGCAGTCCCAATTCACCGGACATTCTCCCTTCGTCAACATCAGATTCCCATGAAACGATCGAAGTAGTCAACAGTGAAGACGGGAAAAGTGAAAGCAGCGTTTCCCCGGGAAAACGATACAGTAATCGCCGCCGCTCCAATTCACCAGTCAATGAGGTCGCATCGGCCAAGTCAAGCCCCAAAAATCCCCTTCTCATCGAGCGCTGCAATTGCGACGAGCTGAGTCACGTGATCTGTCACTTGGAGACGAAGGAGTTGTGGGACAAATTCCATGAACTGGGCACAGAAATGATCATTACGAAGAGTGGAAGGTAAGTGTCTCATTTGAATTTAATTTCGTTAAGAACTTTGGCTGCATGGGCCCTTCTGACATGAGGTCCAAATTTAGCCAACAAACCCTTTGACGTCCACTTGACATGTACACAATTCTTTCATCAATAATTTATTCAAGCATTTCCTTTCAGAGACAATTGAATCTCATGACAAAGCCAAGTTTCCTAATCCTTGTGAAAGTGAAATGAATTATTGCGCTTTTCCCTGTCATTTCCCATCACACGCAGCCCTCTTTCTAAAGCTCTGAAAATCAATTAATATTCCCAAAATTTTCCCCAAAGTGGGAAAGGTAATCAATGTGATCATCAAAACGCTGCAAAAGGACATTCCTACATGATATTCGAGTTCATTTTATTATAGGAAACATTACAAAATAGTTAGGAAAAATTAGGAAATTTTGGGAAATCAAAACTCTTTAAAAAACTTTTTTTTTTATAAATATTTCACTAGTTTTGCTCAGGCCAGATTCTCAGAGGTATATAGAGGTTCGTAATGTTTATAACTTAACAAATTTGATGAAATTAAATTCGATCTTAAGTTTTTGATTTTAATTAAGTTAAGATTTCAATTAAGTTAAGTTTTCGATTTTAATTACATTCACTTTAAATTAAGTTGGAAAGCTCCTTTAGGAGTTAGATAAAGATTTAGTGGCACTAAAAATTAGTTTTAAGTTAAAAAAAAATCAAAATCTACTTTTAGTTTCCACAGTCATAATTCCCTTGTCCTCACGAAAGCGTCACTTCCTCTGAGAGCTTTTGACATGCCTAAAAAAAATTAAAGTTTTGAGTTTAGGAGAGCAGAAAGGGTTACTTCCGGTTGTGGACAGGAGAAAATTGTGGGAGGAGCCAAAGTTGTTTTTTTTTACCTTTCGTGTCAGCTTTTATAATATTTTTTTTTGGTGAAGACCGAAATGCTTGTGGTGGCTCATTGTTATTTAGAGTTTTTTGAGAGGCTCTTTTGAGTCCTCAACTCCGCCCACCTTGATTAACGGAGAGAAACAATCATGCGAAATTTATGAAAGCGTGACTCGTACTGTCATGTCCTCTGAATTTCGAGAATTTCCCTTAGTTATGGCCTGCTGCAGTAAGGCTTGAGTCGTCGAAGCGACAAGCGACGGAACGCTGACTCCGCCTCCCTTTGTCCCCACATGCAAAGTGGCCGCTTTAGGCCTACTTCCTTCAAATCGTTTACAATGGCCACTCTGGAAATTCATGCTGCCATTTCCTGGAGTCTCCAGTCACTCCATTTTATAGGGCTCATCTCATCATGCAATCCTCAAATCCACCACAACTTGATTTATTCAGTTTCAAAAACCTTATTCATCACCTTCTCAAACTAATTTCAAACTTCGTCGTTTTATTACCCTCAATTCACGGTAGCCGTAATTTTAATACTTACCAAGTTCTTCCATCCAGTAAATTTTTTACAACTTAATGAAAACTCATAAACACAAGTGCTGTAAAAGCTACGCAAATATTAACAAAAGGGTGAAAATTATTCTCACTCCTTTCAGCCCTTAGATGACAAAAATGCCATTTGAATTTTGAAAAATATTATTACAATTTAATGGTCGTATATAAAGAAGGCTTGAATTCTCCTGCCCATGCAACTAGGCGGAAAGATAGCCATTTTAAATGGCAGAGATATGTGGGAGATTTCAAAGATAGAGTCACTCTGATTCATCTCGGAAATATCATCTTTTTGATGAAAACAATGGGATGAGGAGATGTATCATTTGTTGGTGTGATAGGGAGGGTCCATGCCAGTTTAGATGAACTTTATTTACCAATTTGACAGCGTATCTAAAGTACTCGAATGATTTAAGGGAGCAGTTGACCCAGAGGGAGCGGTGAAATGAAGCCCTTAAGGACTTTCTCCCCATACCGCTCCCCATGGGACGCAGAAGTGACAGCTTAAGTCCTCTCGGATAATATAAGGCATGGACCCTTGATCCAAATAAGATTTTAACTCAATTTGATTCTATTTTCAATACAATGGCAGTTTGATTTTTTAAAATACAAATTTTTTTAACAAAGGCAAAAACCAGGGTTCCTAATTAATTTCCCTATTTCCACTTTAAAACAATTTTTTTTTAAAAGAGCATTCACTGGCGTTAAGTCTAATATAATATTGTGCAAATTCGAGAAGTCGTATGAAGTCATTCTAGCATGACTTAAAGCGCAGTTTTTACTCGTAAGGGAGCCCAATTTAAAACAATTATTTTTCTCCTAACGAAGTTAAGCGCAGGGTAATAAAATTAAGAAATTGCAAGCAAGGATTCGCCTCAAAGAACAAAATAAAAGGCGAAAACAAATTAACTAAAAAAAAATTTAGCGTTAAAATAGTGAAATTAGAGGTTGTAAATGTAGTTATTTCGGATAATCCGCCGCGCGTCAGCTAGCTTTGTGCAGTAGTAATTTAAAAAAAAATATTTTATTCCTGATCGCTTGTTTTGGATTTGAATTTTCATTTTGAGTTATTCTAAAGCGTAAAAATAGTGAAATTCGACGTTAGAATTATTTGGGAAGCTCTGTCGTGCGTCAGTTAGCTTGAGAGTCGGTTGACGTGTTATGTTTGCGTAGGGAAAGTTCTAGACGCTATTTATAATGAGAGTGAAAGTGTTTAAATGGTAAATTGAAGCGGAGTTTGTGGGAAAAGCACTTTCCCACTTTCTCCTCAACAAGTAATCGAATTAGCAAAATGTAACCAACACCACCGCTCCCAGCCTCTCACCCTCAAAAGTAGTCGACCAATTACGAACCTCCATCAGCCTGTCCACCCTATTTTCCATGATTAGTCCTGAGCCTCGAGAACCCAACTAAATATTAATAGACCCTTCCCACCCCACGACCCTTTTAGCCACGAAAAAATACATGCAGAACCGCCGCGGTGGGCCTTGGAAACCCCTCCCTCAACTGAATTATTCACAAGAAGTCTTCACGACGACCTTTTGGAGCTCTCTCACTTAAGAAAGCCACCAACAAGGGCCTCACCCCTTCATTTATTAAAGGATCCCATCCCTACCACTTCCCTTGAATGTGTAAAACTAAATGAGACTTTGGCCTTCCCTAATGTTATTGTCTTCGCATGGGAAGTACCGAACCGGGAAATCATTCCAAGACCGCGTCTAAAAGCCACTGAACCTTTTTTTTTATGCTGGAGCGTCGTCAGCAAGATGAGTGTTCTCGCTTTCTCGAATGCTAATGGCAGTGAAAGCATCTCTGAAACGAAAGGTAGTGCCGGAGAAAGTAATTATTTGAATTTTCTCCTCTCACTTTTTGCAAAAAAAAAGTTTTTTTTTTCCTACATAGGTGTTTGAGCATTTTGGAGTACAAGGCCTTTCTAAATTTAATTCCCAAAGCTTTTAATATATTTCTTGTAAATTTAAAAAAAGGGTTTTTTAAAATTTTAAGACAACGCTTTTGCATCATGTTTGAGATATTAAATTTTTTTTTACTTCCAAGTGTTAAAGTGTTTTGCCTCTGACAGAAGACGAACTTTACTCACTTCTGAATCATTACTTTTCTCCACTCGCGGACGTGGAGGCAGAAAAGGCTTTTAGCGTATCTTGGGATGTAATGGATGATAGGCCTAAAAGTTCAATTTCCTAAGAGACTTCTAAGGCCCACTTTCTCACTTCGTAAGATATAGAACAAAAGCTATCATTCAAAGTGAGTCAGAACCTTCCATCTTGTCCAGGAGCTCCAGCAATAACATCCAACAACTTACTAGGAAGAAGTGAGAATTTGCTAAGCTTCCGAGTCTAGTAAAATATTGATAACAGATCTCAAAAGCTTTCACGGCCCGACCATATATTTCCCCCTAGCTTCCCTTCTTTATTCAAAATAAACCGCATTTTCTGCGTTACGAAAACAAGAAGAGTTCAATATTTCGAGAGAAAGTTGCAGTTTTGAGAGCGGTTGTTTATAAAGAGAAAGTCCTGTTTTTGAGAGGAGAAAGTTGCTACCTTTCTCCAGGGAAATAAGCCTGATGACATTCATCTGCTCAACTTTGGACAAATGACAGTTCCTGTCTCCAAACGCCATTGTCTCGAAGAAAGTAAATTAAGTTTAGGAGTTTGGTGATAGGAGAAAGAATTTTTTTTTCATTTTGAACTAGTAAGCTAGAGCCTATTTGGTGGGAATTGGCTAGGCTTGACGTCGTGGTAAAAGAGAAAGTCATTACACATGCGTCCTTCGGGGGAGAGGAGTTGAAGTGCGGAGAAAGCAAAAAGAAAGTGTCTGATCAATAACAGGCGGAGAAGCTTTCTCCAGCCTCGTTTCCGCCCTTTTACCTAAACTTTAATATCCAAATTCCAGGAAAGGAGTCGCTGGAACGGCCATAACAAAATTCCCTCTCAATTCTTCTTCCAGTGGCGGAAGGGGGGGGGGGGGGGTTTGAAAAGGCCTGGAAGCCTTTACCGCTTCCTGGACAAAAGGTGCGGAACTGAGAACTTGTGGAGACGGCAACTGGAAAGTTGGAAAAGCGATGAGGTTTTGCGGCGGGAGTCATTTTCCTTGGTTAATTAATGGTCGCCTGTAGGTTTTGTAGAGCTGGGTAGCAGAGTTGGGCAGAAGCGTCGATGCGAGACCATTAACAGTTTCTAATTTCAGTTTGACAGATAATTTACGCCAGCGTTTCCATCAGGAGGAGCAGTAGACTGCCGTGCTAACTTTGTGGATATCTTTTACTGGAAACTCTCCAGCAGGATTTTATCTCCGGTTTTCTCTAAAAGCGCTGCATTCAGTATTCCGGGGAAAAGTTCCTGGATTTTGCTGGAGAAAAGCCTTTCTCATCTTTCGTGATGACTTCCATTACCGCTCTCTCAGAATTTAAAGTCAAAAAGAAAGCGGAGAAAGCCGACTCAAGAGAGTGCCGCCGTAAAAACGTTTCTCTCCTTTCAAAACTTTCTTTCCCTAGAACACATAAAAAAAAGTCCTTGGGAAGTACTCAGGCGAGGTACTTGAAGCTCAGGGAATTATGCCTAAGTCTCCCTCTCCCTTATCATCCTTCCCAGATCTCTCCGCCTATTCACTTTTTCTGAACAGCCTCTTTCAAAAATTCTAAAAAAGCGGGAAATCTACATAATATTTCTTAGGAGTCAAGTCGCGAGAAAAGGAGCGATAAAAGGAGAAAACTTGGTAGTTTGATCTCTCAGCAATTCTTTCACTTTGAGAAAAAGAGAAAAAAAAACGCCGAGAGACTTTTATGTGTTAACTTCAAATTGGATGTGTAATGTGACGACGAGATCTTTTAAAATGAAAAAAAAAAGTTTTCTTTTTAAAAAATACCAAGCCTTTTGTCATCTCTAGCTCTTTTTTTGTGAACCGTTGAAAATGAAACGGAAGAGAGCCCATTTGTGGGTTATTTTTGGCTGAACGAGGCGGAGCAGGGCTCGTTAAACGTGAGTGGAGAGACGCTAACGAGCTGTGCTTTTTTGTAACCCATTTTTTCGCCTTTGCAAGTGCTGATTGGTAAACTAAGAGCATAGCAAAGTTTCGGTAGTGCGAACGGCGCATCCTTTAAGTGCTCGGAAGTGTCATGAGCCAAAACCGTAGAAATTAATGACGTCGGAGGTTAGTTAGAACGGAATGTAAACGTTCCTCTTGGCTCGTCTTCCTGCCCATTACGATCTGCATTATCGCAGACGACGATGGCGTTGGCTTTTGGAATCTGGGAACGGTTTCAGCATGTGACCGCTGAAAAGGGCCTGTCTTCAAAATTTCACAGTTTCAAATCATCCATTTCTATCTGGGAATGGTGGCAAAAGGAACATTCTGCTTTCGTTGATTATTGCTGTTTGCATCTCATTTCTTCGCCAAGGAGAAAGCACTCCAAATGTCAAGTGCCTGTTAGCTTCCGCTTCACTTGGCATCGAGCTCTTGGCACTGAAAGCGACTAAAGTGTCATCAGCAGCCGACTGGAGCTGAAATCTCCATATTTCATTTCAAATGCACCTTCTGGTGCGGCGGCGGGAAATTTGAAAGGGAAATGTTTTTTCGTTGGAATTGCTTTTGAAGTCTTACGCTGAAATTTTGCCTGAAATGGCCCTTTTGCAGGAGGATGTTTCCCACCGTCCGAGCCTCGTTCTCTGGCACTCCCAAGTGACCTCCGCTACGCTGTTCTCCTGGACATTGTACCTGTGGACAGCAAGCGCTACCGCTATGCATATCATCGCTCCTCGTGGCTCGTGGCTGGAAAGGCTGACCCACCGGCCCCACCACGCCTCCACATCCACCCCGACTCCCCCTTCAGTGGAGAGCAACTGAGGAAGCAAGTCGTTTCGTTTGAAAAAGTCAAGCTCACCAACAATGAAATGGACAAACACGGTCATGTACGTCACTTTTCTTGTCACCCGCCCAAACACCAATCACACGTCAGTAACGATTTACATGTTGTAAGCAGCTTTCTGGAAAACAAAAATTATTTTAAAAAAAAAACTAAACTATATCTTTCCCAATTATAATTCAATTATAATTTAAGATTGGAAATATTATGAAAAGTTTATTTTCCTCGGAGAAAGTTCATCACTTAATTTTCGATACAATTTTAGATTTTTTTTTTCTCGTCTTGTACGATAAGCAGAAATCTTTCCCTTTTCCTTACCCCCTCTACTTCGTTTTTTTTTGTTTTAGATTTGATCTGATTTTGTTCTATTTTTTGGTGAAAGCAGCTGGTGCTGAACTCGATGCATCGCTATCAGCCGAGAATTCATCTGGTCAAATGGCGCGAGGGAATGATGGCTAATGGAGCATTTGTAAGTGATCTCGACTCGGAGTACTTTCGGACCTTCATCTTCCCCGAAACCGTATTTACGGCTGTCACTGCCTATCAAAATCAATTGGTAAGCAAAAAAAAACACTTAATTCATTTCCATTTCATTTTTTATAAGCAATTCAGTACAAGCATCTACACAAAATTTGAATCAAAACTTATTTTCTGAACGAACGTTCTTTATTTCCTGGATTTCTCTGGCTAAATAATTTTGAAATTCGTATTAGAGAAAGTCGAGGGTTCACTTTCATACAACTTTTTCTTTATACAGAGATTTGATTATAAATTTGAAAGGGAAATGTTTTTTCGTTGGAATTGCTTTTGAAGTCTTACGCTGAAATTTTGCCTGAAATGGCCCTTTTGCAGGAGGATGTTTCCCACCGTCCGAGCCTCGTTCTCTGGC
>VYYI01001462.1:0-19441 GCA_021029175.1 Bilobella aurantiaca
TACCAGGGTCAAAGAAACCAGTACACTTTCTCTATCAAAAATGGAACGTCGCTTTCTGGAAGACATTTAATTTGACTTTTTAATCTCTCCTATTACTTGCTTCCGATTCAAATAAGATAAATCTATGTAGATACGTACATATATATATACATACTATATATATATACATTATATATATATATATATACTATATATATATATCTTCAATCCACATAGAATGGTTGAATGTTTTACATAATTTTTTAAAACCAAATGACCTGGAATTTTAAAAGGAGAGCCCCCTTTGCGAATTTGCAAAACCCGCGTTTTAAATCGTTTGCTTCATTGCAACTTTGAATTCTCTCAACGTTGTCCTCAATCTAATTGCTCCCAATCTCAGTCATTCCATCTTCAATTTTCGATGTCTGCAAGTAGAGTAACAATTGTCGCAGGTTTTGCTCACACAAGACGGGAATTATCACAACGAATCCAATTTACTAAGTAATTTTATCCAACTCAAAACTTGCAACTTAAAAGAGTGAGAAGTGCTCAAATCTCTAACCAAAAGTTTACTTAGGTCAAGGGAAAGTTGCAAAAACTCTAATGCATAAATACTATAATTCTGCAAATCTTAATTTTTAAGTCGTAAATGAAATATTATACCATTTTCCCTTAAATTTTGATTTTGATTACAATGGCGAATTAAATCATAGACTGTTTGTTGACTTGGCGTTGAGTCGACTGTGCAACGCATACCGTGGTTCTGCTATTGCGGTAGCGACCGGCGTAGAAACAATAGCTTGCGGTGGAGTGCTCGTTGCTGCACAAACCATTGGAGATTAATATGAAAAAGTCGTCTCATATGCTGGAGACCCTAGTGATTCTTTTCCAATTGATGTACCAAACAATGGCGTCTCTTGCCTTATGCTGCTTTGGGTAGGCGTTTGCCCAGGGGTACTGGATGCGGGTGGATTTGTTGGAGAGCAAGCGTAGGGCCTTTTAACCTGTTGACCCACTTTCGGAAACGTCGTTGTCCGTTAGCGTTGGTAGGATTTGATCAGCATGACATTTTAGTCACTGTCCATTGACCTCGAAAGACCTGAAAGGGGACTGGACCCATTTGACTGTCAATGACTGCCGCTGACCACTTTGGAGCGTTTTTTGAAAACGTTTTGACCATAATGCCTTTCTAACTTTAAAGTTCCATGCTCGTGACGTTTTGTTAAATTGCTGTTTTCGAAGACCCTGTGATCTGGCAGTATGAGGTCCACCAGCGTCCTGAGTTTTCTCCCTTAGAGAAAGAGAAGTCGTAGCATGAGAAGAACACGGGATTTAAACAAGAAACGTTGAATAGCGAAGTTTTTATAACCATCAGAAGCAGTAACAGCTCTAATGAAAGTTTGTATAAATATCTTCGCTTCTCCATTTCAATGTGAATGTTAGGCGGAGCTAGTTGCCTAAAGCCTAATCCCATTGAAATAGCAGAAGTATTTAAATTCTTTGGAAGTAAATTCTATTCCATTGTCCGAAACGACTTGTTCTGGTATACCAACTCTGCAAATGGTGTGGTTTGGCACAAAAAATTGTCAGTAGCGGTTGATGTTGATGTGTTGAGTTGAACTCTGCTAACTTGAAATCGTTGCATCAAGTTCAACTTAGCATTGACCTTTAACCTGAGCGCAAAGTAGATGGGTCTTGCCTTTACAAATTTTGGAACTCCGTCATCTCAGAGTATGACCTTGTCTTTGAACCCATAAATATTTAATGTGGAGCTTCCGAGACGTTTGAGTTCTTCTCTAAAAGAGACTGCAAGGAGACTTGAGATTCCGAAGTTATCCTGTGGCAACATAGAATCAAGATAAAGTGAGAGATTAAAAAGTCAAATTAAATGTCTTCCAGAAAGCGACGTTCCATTTTTGATAGAGAAAGTGTACTGGTTTCTTTGACCCTGGTAGGTCAGTAGTACCACGTCTAGCTCACCAATCGCCGGAAAAATGTGGTTGTTTTTACCCTCGGGTGGTGCGCTTTGATGACACTGTCAGTCGATCACAATTGTCAGCCGATTTTAACTTATACATCACTGTCTTCCATTCCAACAACTTTTTTATTATTAAAGTCCAATTATCCTTCCACGCAGTCCTGAAGTGCGTCGGAAACAGTTATAGCCTTGATAGCCTGATTGTAGATATTATACGTGTCATTGTTCGCCATGACAAAAGCCTGTGGCCGACTTTCCTTTCCTTCTTTTCTTTAAAAAGATCAATTAGAAGCTTTATAAGGGTTAAATGATGTGTCAACCTTCACGAACATCCCCTCTTGAAAAGTCGAGGTGCCATTGAGTATCCCTGTTTTCTCTTTTATCTTGTCGTTTGGGGGCCTTCACTGCTAGAACGGCATACCTGAAGCATCAAATTGTTGATAATCCGAAAATAAATCGGTGATTTGAAATGTTTGTAATGGAAGTTGTAGTCAAATGATGTTGTTTAGCTTATCCGTTTGGCTTTTCTTGTGGTTTTTAACGGTGATTTGCTGGTAAATCCTAAGCTCTGTATGGGTTTATTGGTAATGATATAATTTTAACTAACTTTAGTGTTAAGGAGCATACTTACAGATCGCGCTTATCAAATTAAACCTAATCATTTGGAAATGAGAAAGAAAGCTTTTTTGCTGGAGTCTGTTTTCTTAATCATCATCATTTATCTACTGGCTGCGAATGGCACTTGGAAAGTAGATTCAATGGCAATTTATAATTTTATATTTTGAGTAAAACCAACCTTGCATAATCCCGTGCACCTAAGTTAATACAACGCACTAATTATGAATAAACCTACGCACAATTGATTATAAAGTCATCGCGTCATTAAATTCAAATTAAAGTGTTGAAACATTCAGTTAGCAAATTGAGCAATGCAGTAATTGCTTTATTTTTATTTAAAATTTAACTCTTCATAGAGATAAAATAGGAATCTTGCAAATCATTTATGATTGAAGAGATACTATATAATGCGGTCGTATCTACTAACATCAAGTCCTCAAATCGTGTAGACAATAGCATATTTTCTAGATGGTTGTACATGGGTCTACTTGGTTTTGTACCTGAACGTTCATATTGAATTGCTCTATATTATTGATGACATCGTTTTTAATTTGACCGGGGATGTCATTTTCTAATGAGATCCAGTTACATGGCCAGTTTTCTTCAAAGTAGGGTCTGATGATTCATCCGACGGCGTGATGGCGCAGTCGTCATCTGATGCAAAAGATGAATCGGAGCGGGTGTCAATGCCGCTCGTACACTTTTCCATGGCAGCCCTGCTAATGTCTTATTTTTCCCCCACGACTAAAACCGTATATAGAGAGCCGCCCACTTTACAAAGTAAACAACTTTTTCATTTTCCACTTTTTCTCCTAAGAATCGGTGTGCGACGTAATCTGAAGATTTATTAAGAATATAAATTAATTATATTATATTTAATTATATTAAATTATAATTAAATAGTGGCTGTATTAAAAATATGTGTTGCCATTACCATTGTATGGTCCTCAGTATCTTGTTATAAGGGACGGGGCAGGGTGCAGTTTTCAAATTTTTCACCGGTTCCCAATGTCGGCGTTCCATCAAACCAATTGAATTGTAGCCTATTCTTAACCCTTCTATGCCCTGAAATCCTAACAGCATAGTATTGGTTGCTTTTCATTGCATTACAAACAATTACAGCTTTAATTAAAATGAACTTATTGCATAAATATTTATTATAAAACAAATTCTGTCAATAGTACAGCAATTTATGAATTTTTGTAATTAATTATTTATTTAATAAACTCAGACTAACCTTGTCCAATGCTCAATTTTGCTTTTATACATAATAGATTTGACAAACTTTGACGTGAATGATGCTTGGTGAGTGTAAGCGGAGTTGCGCTTAAGCTTGATGTGAAACCTGAACCTGTGTAATTTAATTTATAAATTGTTTTGTAAATTAGAACCAGTAAGGCCGCATTAGTTAGACAATAAATTTTATGCAGCAGAATGCTCAAAACTCACCGTCTTATGACAAATCTGATTGTGTGGTTATATCCCATGTATCATCTGTTGCCGCAGATTGTTTATAGCTCAAACTTGTTATTTCAAGCGAATGTAATTTGGAGCGTTTGTTAACGCTACTGTTTTGTAAAGTGGAATAAAGAGAAAGTCTAAGACGGGAAATATTTTGGGACTTTTATTAAATCCAAGTAGAGAAAATAAAGTATCTAAATTTGAATTGAAAGGCAGAAGAGAGTGTTGTTGCCTGAGAGAGAGATGGAGAGATTCTTGTTCTTTAGTAAAGAAAAGATTAACGAAAGAAACGTTATGACTTTGAGAAGGTTAAATGCGGTTACAGTTAAGTGTCCTTCTTTGGAAAATGATAAGAAAGTAAGTGAAATTAAGAGATTGCAAAAGTCATTGCCACTGGCCTTGAGATTTGCACAAGTTTACGAAAACCTCTTCAGAGCAACAATGGAATTGATGTTCAACAGCGTTACTGTAGTTAGTTCGGGCAGACATATGCTGATATAATTTCTAGGTTCCAAGCTCCAGAATCCTACGTAGGGGGGTCCCCACTTCATTAAATACATTGCCAAGTTGGCAATGCCAACCCTTTCAAAAAATTTCCCCTAGTACTTTTTAACCGGGTAGTCGGAAAACCTGAAAACAAACAATAATGTTGTTCTCAAATTATTTAGAAACATATATTTAGGCTTTTTATTAACTAAATGTTATAAAAGTTACCTTTATTTGGACTTCAGTACTTGGTAATAAGATAAGGAGCTTTTTTTTTAATTCTTTGCAGGCTCCCACGTTGTCGATCTATCAAACCAATGCACTTTAATGTACAATTTGTTTCTTAATTCTCTATGCGCCAAAATGCTAGCAGCATAATATTCATTAGCTCGCACTGTCATAAAAAGTTATGCATTAAGTACAAGTATAAACAGAACCAATAATAAAACTAAAATTGGTAATTTATATTCATTAAACTTACATCTTAGATGAATTAGTTGAGGATCTATTGGTTTCCATCTTGAGGTTCTTCCTGATCTTGTTTTATGTTTAAATTTAAGATTTTGATTGCTCGATGATGATGACGTAGTGTGAGAAATCCCGCTTATTAAATTTTTGAATTAAAGGATTTTTTGCAAACTCAGCTGTTTTATAAGCGCCTTAACTTTTCGAATGGCACTTGGAAATTAGATTGAGTGGCAATGAATGTGATAAAGTGCAATGGAAATAAAAATTTCAATGGAAATTTCATACAAAAAGTGAAAGCATCAGCAATTTTCAAGGGTCATGCGATGTTTCTGGAATGATGCTTGTAAGATATTTAATTGTGTAAATAATATAAAATGAATAAAATATAACAAAGAAATTATTAAAATATAATGTGTTAGATCAAGAATAGTAAGTAACAGCGGATTTTCTCGTACAAGGCAAAAGGCCATCTACGAAAACCTCCGCATGAGGATGGAGAAATACATATGGATAAAATACCTACGCGTCATTGTTTGCGATTTCATTGCGCAATGGTGTTTGAACCCACGCACCATTGTTAATAATATCGCGCCATTGTGTTCAAGGGTTAAGGATCTCTTTTGAATATTATAGATTAAAATATTTACAAAAATACTTTATCGAAAACATTAAACATTGCAGTTGCTCATGTCAGCATGTTTGAAAGCAAGTCAAATAGCACTGACTATTTTTGAAACAAAAGAAAAGCATTCTCAATTATAATATTTTTACGCTATTGCTTTTAAGCATATACGAAGTATTTAGAAAAATATACATTAGATTTTACAACATAAACAATGCAGGAAACGGTTTATGTTTAATTTCTTGTATTGTTTGATTTAATTTAAGTTTGGTGTAGGACTAAAATAAGAGTGCAGAACATGATTAATAATTGAGAATATGCTATACTAAGGTGTTGTATCGATTAATAGTAACTCTTACAACATGGGAGACAATATAGTATATCCTATCGACTGGGTACTCTAAAATCAAAATAAAATTTTATAGAATTTATGTACTTAACAAAAAGTTATAGAACTATTACAGAACATTTTTCATAGCATTATTAGATCCCAAATTATTTGTTATTAGGGACGGTGCAGTTTTTAGGTTCCTGACGGTTTCCCTGGTTTTGGTCCCGTCAAGCTAGTTAAATAAAGATTTCAGCCTATTTCTAATACATAAAGAAATAATTTTAATAAGTTAATACTATAATTTCAACCTACTATTTATAAATTTTTATCTTGTAAAATAGTTAAATTTACCTTGTAGAGTTTTCATGTATTTTTTGAACAGGCTTTTTCCTTTGCTAGTTTCTTAAACGTTGATTTCTAATTGACACTCAACTTCTTCATAAACCTATTTATTTTAATCACTTTTTAAGTAACTTTACATTCAGAGAAAGATACTCAGAGATATCGAGACCCGCAATCCAACTCATTCGTTTGTGAATGAGAGGGAGACTTTTTTTTATGTAAAATCAGCTGTATTGAAATCATCTAAGCTTGTCTACGACATTCGACTTATATTTGGAAAATAGATTTAATGGCATTGAGAGTGATAAAGTGCAGGCAGCAAAGCTAATTTTCCCAGATCAGCAATTTTCAATGGTGATACGATTCTCCTCAAACGACACTTGAATGATATGAGATTATGTCAAAATTTGGTGTTAAAAATAAAATTTCATGAATAATGTAATTTATAAAATGTTTAAAATATAATGCATTAAATAAAGATAACCTATGGAACATAAACACATGAATTGAAAAATCAAAATCAACTGTACCATTGTTCATTATATTACGAATAAAAAGTAGATTGCACAAAAGAGGTTATACGTCATCTTTGATGAAAAATGTTACTTGTAAACATCACAAGTAAATTATCCCTAATTTTAAATTTTATAATTATGTTAGTTTAATCTGTTTATCTCTTACATTGTAAACATTATAATCTCACTGGGGTATTTAGTAACTTTATTACAAAATGACAACAAGGAAAAATTTCGAAAACGAAAGAAAAACTATGCTTCTTAGAATTTGTTGGTCAACTGATGAATATTATTAAGACATTGTGACGGTGAGAAAAGGAGATTGGAAAATCGAGGTGCCAATGAATGACGTTCCATTCATTCTAAAAAAGTTAATAGCGTTTTACATTGCCAGCGGAAATTTCCTCGAGAAGTCGCCAGATTTCAGAAAGGTGGTTAAGGACGCTAATGGCAAACCTAACTCTATTATATTATGTGGCGTATTTATTGCACATTTTAAGCATTTAAGAACGACGAATTAGTTATCAATAATGCTGACTTGTACTTGTCAAGGGGTTGTGTTGTAGAAATAGGACAGATAATATTTGATACATTATTGTAGTAAATTCAATGTTCTGGATTACCCAACCGCAAGTAGAATTTTCAATCCTTTTTTGTTCAAGTAAGGTGCTTAATATCTTGCTTTGTTGTGATACGTGATGTTGATGTTGATATACAACGCTAAATTTGTCTCAGAATTGATATACGATTTAAAATCATTGTATTATTATAGTATTGGCATAAATTTTGTAGAAAATGGCATCGAAAGAAAATAAAGCAATTAAATTGTCGCAAGAATAAGTATGGCATAGATTATTGTATTTTTAAGTGAATAAATTTTTAGCATCAAATTTTAAACAAAAATTTAAAAATTATAGCAAAAATTGCGGAAAAGATTCTTGTTGGAAATTACAGGAAGTCGATATCGTTCAATACCGCAGTGGCGTTCATGCCACTAAATCGATGTAAATTCAATTCAAATTAGGCAATTCTAAACAGTTTAATATTATTAACGTGAACACCAGGATCCAATTGTTCAAAGTATTATTTTCCGTTTGACTTGATCTTACAAATAACTTCAAAACTGTGAAAAAAATTTAGCTTGTATTTAGTAGAAAACTAGAACTTCACAATAATAAGTTGCATGACACTATTTTGACATTTTTGTGATACTTTGTAGTTGTTGGGCTCAATAGACTTTTTTACTCTGAATTGGTCAAAATGATCTTCGACTCTTCTGGTCCTAACCTCCAAATTTCGAAAATTATTTCGGAAACGGAATGGAGTCCTTTCAACTGTTGTGCCTAATAATCCATATAAGCAACTGACATTAATGTTTCGAAATACCTCATTTCGTAATGATAGAACAGCTATCATATTATAATCTATATTTCTCCACTTTCTTTAAAATAAAAGCTTCACAAATCAATCGAAGAGACAATCTAGTTTTGTTATTGTTTTTTGCAGTTTCTGTGAGCCGTATGCAGTAAGTATTCAGAGTAGAGTTTTCCGCAACACCTGTCGCATTTCCACATTATACCATAATGTAACATAAAAAAATCGGTTATCCGTATTTTAAACCAAGGTTTAGAAAGAGGTTATTCGCTGTTGAACAAATAAAAATTCTAAAGTTAAAGTTGTTCTCTGATAAACTTTTTTATTTATTTTTTTCAAAGTTTAGACATTTTAGTTATTGGTTGGACATATAAATAGTATATCCTTGCGTGTTGCAAATTAATCAATTAGGTTTGTATAACCTTTTGTGAACATAGCTTAAGCTTCTAGATTGGTAAGCTACAATTATTTTGAACAAGCGCATAATGCTTATTACATACAAAGGTAAAATTGAGGTACTTAAAGCGGCGCAAGTAATTTTCTATGCTATAGAATAGTGTATAGAATTAGTTATCATTTTTTTACTGGCGTCGAGTCACCAGTTTTCTAAAGTTGGGTAGTTAGCAACTGGAGAGAGATGCATATTCTCAGGAGCATTTTCAATCATTTTTTTTATATTCACCTTTCGAGTGAATTGCTAGTATCATCAGCTGCAGAATACAATGCAGGGTATGAAAACTGTCACATAATTTTCGTGAGCATCGATACACTAGGTGAGGATACGAGAGTGCTACGGCATAATTTTGTGCAATTCCCAGTAGTTTATGTAGAAGAATTAAGTGATTCCGGGCGTAAGAATGCGGAATTGGTGTTTAATACTTTAAAAGCGAGGTTCCCATTGCAAAAGCAAAATTGCCAGGTCATATTTTTTGTTAACATTCCAGCAAGTAGTTACTGCAAAACCTACGAGTGGACAAAGTGGCTTGTAGAGTGCATTCCTGGTAAGCATAACTATGCATGTTACGGCCAGTTAACGTATCATATATGGATCTCTTCGTCCTCACTTGAGTCAAAGGTTCCGGCAAATATTCACTTGACTTGTTGTAATAGAAGAACCCCTGCTGTATACAACAAACGCTATTTAGTTCCCCTTGCAACTTTTCCAACTTTCGAAATCAGAATTCACCAAGACAGCACCGAAATTATAACTAAACTTTACAGGCCTTGCCCAAAAGCTGTAACAAGGACGTCGCACTATTCCTTTCGCCTACTCGACCGAAAGGAATTTTGGAGTAAGTTATAGTTTTATATTACAGTAAGTTAATGTGTATCCAATATGCATGAGCTTTTATCCACGGGAACTAACTTCCTTTAGTTTTCAAGTTCAAAATTTATAAACCGTGAAAGAACGGCACAATCACGTTAGTGCTAGTAGAAAAAATATACAAACTACTAGGACAAAAAGTAATCAATTTGTTTAATACAATCAACAAAAATTTCAAGTGTAGAATACACACAAGTGTTTTATAATGATGTCATTTTGAGGGTAATTGAATGCCATCGCTTAACAACCCCGTAACCGCAAAAATCAACAAACGATAATTTTCCCTGGGATACGTTTTAATTTTCCAAAAAATTCTAAATCACAGAATCGAAGAAAATCTGAAAATTCAATTTTAAATTCGATAAATCAAATTTCAGCTTATAAGTTTAGATAGAATGCCCTATGAATCGGCATCAGGTAGTCGCACATCGAATGAAGATCGACTCTCTTCTCCTGGGAAATTGTCAATGGATGTTGGTACTTTTGAAGAAGATTGATGTTTAGTCCACTAGCGACGAATCTGGGGTCAGCAATATGTTCGTCCCAACTTGTATCCGGTTCGTGGCTAATCCTTGTGAATATCTTCCCAGGAACGGTACTCACAAGACGGATTGCCATGACCTGGGTCACCTTCAGACTTGTCGGCTGGCGATATAAGTTTTTGACGGCATCAAATGTCAAAAAATGTCGTTGATCCATTTCCGTCACAGTGTTGGAGGCTTTTGCTTCTTTGATGATATTGACCCAATCGCTCGGCACCGAAACATTGGCACTCCTTTTTAGGCGTTCAATTGTTGCAAACTCACGGTCACATGGGAGAAACGAGTGGCCAGTGCTCATAAACTTATGAGTTACCTACGACAAGAGAAGGTCAATAAAACTTTAGTTCAAGGTCGAACGTTGATTTGGTTACCGAGGGTAAAAAATTTACTGGAAGGTTCAGAAGGTCAAAATTTACTGAAAGGGTCAGAAGGTGAAAAGAGGTTACCGAGGGTCAAAAATTTACTGGAAGGTTCAGAAGGTCAAAATTTACTGGAAGGGTCAGAAAGTCAAAAAAGGTTACCGAGGGTCAAAATTTACTGGAAGAGTCAGAAGATCAAACAAGGTTACCGAGGGTCAAAAATTTACTGAAATGGTCAGAAGGTCAAAAAAAGTTACCGAGGGTCAAAAATTTACTGGAAGGTTCAGAAGGTCAAAAGTTTACTAGAAGGGTCAGAAGGTCAAAAAAGTTTACCTAGGGTCAAAAGGTCGCAAAATATTACCGAGGGTCAAATGTTTACTGGAAGGGTCCAAAGGTCAAAAGAGGTTACCGAGGGTCAAAATGTCTAAAAATATTACCGAGGGTCAAAAATTTACTAGAAGGGTGAGAAGTTCAAAAGAGGTTACCGAGGGTCAAATGTTTACTGGAAGGGTCAGGGGTCAAAAGTTTACTGAAAAGTTCAGAAGGTAAATAAAAGTTCAGGTCAAAGTCAGAAGCTTGTTCAAAGGTCAAAAGACTAAAATCGATTTAGATGAAGGTCAAAAGCTTAGTTCAAGGTCAAAGGGTCAAGAAATGTTTATTTAAAAGTCAAAAGACATAATAATAAGGTCAGCAGGTCCGGAAAGGTCAAAAGTTATAAACTTTAAAAACTATAAATTTATGCACTTAAGGTTTACCTTAGTGAAGTATCCTCTCGCCACTACTACTCGAAACATGCAGACAATTGACCAGTTACAATTCTGACCCGTACACCTGTCAGAGAAGGTTATGAGGTTCCTTTGTTGACCAGGAAGGAGAGGTTGGTAGGAGTCCTCAATCATCTTCAAAATGCAACTGGCTACCTCCTCAGCTCCTCTTTTTGCAATGGACTCGTGCCAAAAATAATATTTGGAATGATTATTGGCTTTTGGGCTCGTTACTGCAAAGTTGAAGCAGCTGTACTTCCTTTTGTAGAAGTATTCTCCATTAGTTAAGAGTGGAGCGTAGAGCACCTGTTGCAGGTCAAAGTTGAAGACTTCTGTAGTTGCGTCGAAAATATTTCGCTGGACGTCGGCCTTCAATTCCGCGTATCCAGCGTCAGAAAGAGAATGGTGAAGAATGCTCTCAAGGTCAAGTCGATCGACCTCTTGTGGGGAATTGGCACTACATAATTGAATGTAGAGCTTGTCGCACTTTCCACAGGTATCGCTTCTGGGGGGGCCAATGACAAGGCCTGTTTTTCTAAATTCTTGTGAGTACAGCCAAAACCGCCCATCTGCTTCCGGTCCGATGACAGCATTGTAAAGTGAGAACATTTTTTGGACTGTCAAGTCTTTCTCCAAATAACGTCTCTCTGGATTTCCGCTCTAGCAAATTGGAAAAAAAATGTTAAATTTTTTGTTATTAAATAGAAACATTTAGTTACATTTCTAGAGTAATGACTAAGTTCTGATGGAAAAGATTCGATGTGAGCGACAATCCCATCTCTGACTGCTTGTGGCACGGCTAGGGGCCTATTTTCGTGGAGACCCCTTCCATCAGTTACTCTTAGACTCCCGGTTGAAATCCTCTGCTGGATTGAACGGATCCTGTCTGCTGTTACCCCAAAAACATTTTGTAGCGTCAAGCGGCACACGGGCTGCATAATGCCCTCCTGGTCAGGCAGGGTGTACTTGTATGTCGCGGACCGTCGTGAAGCTCCGAGAGTTCTGACATTAGTGGGATGCTCCTTGCGTATTAGTGACATAAGTACCGCGGTCTGTGTTTCGTGACTACCGGAGCTGTAGAAATCTTCGTGCAAAGCCGCTTGCCTCTGGGCATTTAGTAAACAGTAGGGTTTGATGCAGCCTGGACCACAAGCCTTATTCTATAAAAACAGTGCTACGTATAAGTGCGGATAGAATTTATAATTTTGTATTAATCGCGGCTAGTATTAGGTTTAAGTACCCCCGACGGAGCTGGAACTCCTGGTTTTAGTAACCCTCGAGGCGTGACGTACGGTATTCCAGCGTTTTTGTTGACCTTGGCTGAAGTGGTTTTCCAATCAAAGACGTTTGCGGGCCTCTTCTTTGAACTATTACTATGGTCCAGTTGCTTTCTTGAGATATTACTCATTATAACTAATTACAAACCCGATTCCTGAAAGTTCTTTATGTTAAATTACTAACACTAACTGAATAGAATTCTGGAATCTAGTTTCTGATTAATTGTTAGTTTCAATTCAAAAAGTAGTAATCAGAGCCGACGACAGAAGACAAGTTCAAAAGAAAATCGAAAAAGGAAGTCCTGCGCTTGCGCAGGAGTCTGAGTATTAGGGCAATTTTTTGAATTTCGCGCCTAACAACGATTTTTATTCGTTGTTGATTTTTGTGGTTTGGGGGTTGTTAAGCGAAGGTATTCAATTGTAGCGTATGTGTCCTTGGCGCCATCTTAAGTATGCGTTTTGTAATAATGTATTTTTTTTTCACAATTTATTACGATATGGGGCATTCCCGGATAATGGGGCCCTCCTTGGTTATCTGACATTTTTTAAACACAACGGTTTAAAAAGTCATTTTGAAATCAAATGGTAATTTGAAAGGTGCCTCTCTGGTTTTCGGAAAAATTGCAACTTTTAGAAAAGTCACTTTTTTCAATTTTGAAACAATTCAGGCGTTGACAGGGGACAACAGCGGCAAGCATTCCATACTTTTGTAAATTTCATATTTCTCTTTGTCATAGATTCTTGATCCTGGCTCTTGACCACCAAAAGATTAACTGGACTTCAAACAAAACTTAAATTAGGACTATTAAGATACTCGCATAAAAAACAAAAAAAAACGGACAAACGCACGGACAGCGAAAACGCAATGATTTAATTTCATGATAAGCTACTGTGTTATTTGGTCCTAGATTCATGTATTGTGTTGTGAAATACATTATAGTCCGTTTTTTTTTTTTTTTCAAAAAAAGGTTTTTATTTGAAAATTTGGCACTTGATCCAGAAACCAATTTGGAAACCGCAGAAACACATTTAACTTGAAACTTAAGAGCCTTAAGAATGATATTTGTTAGAACTTCAGAAACTTAAATTAAGGCAATCTGTGAAATGATTCATATTTCAGGCTTCTTTAAAAATCCTTTTAGGAGTGCGTATTAGCAGTTTATTTTAACAAACTATTGTTTTACACTAGACTTATGTCGGCTTCAATCGTGTGTCACTTTGCGTTAAAAAAATTATGACAATTACATGTATGGCATCTTTTTGTACTACTTTGCAGTATCCGACCTCAGAAGACTTCTTCACATTCATTTGGTCAAGATGCTTTTCGACGGTTCTTGCCCCCCAGAAATTGAAATTTATTCCGGAGACGGAGTGGCAGCAGTTCAAATTGTGCGCGGTGTAATCTATCTGTACAATCCATCAATACAGTTTGAAATCCCATATTTTGTTACTATTGCACACCTATTGTTTAACCATAATGCAACAACATATAACAATGCAAACCATAATTCACATCTCAACACTTCCACTATGTTCATTCAGAATAACGGTATAAGTTGGATGCCATTCACAGTAGGAAAATCTGAAATGAGGGTAAACTTCTTTCCAAAAACCCATGAATCTTCGATTCACATGAGCATTCCGCTTTATGCAAAGTTCATTGCCCTTGAAGTAACGAATTTCAATTTTATTACATGCAGTGGACTACAAACCTACATTGCATTCAATGGATATGTGGAACCATTTTCTCTATGGATTTGGCTGTTAGTTTTTACTAGTATGCTGGCTACAACTATTTATATATTTTTCCTTGTTTCAATATATAACACGGGAGATTCATACCAATTTTTTGTACTGAAGCTACTTTTGGAACAAGATCTTAATATATCTTATACGTTACAGAAATCCTTTGGTTTCAAAACTGTGCTTTGTATTTTGCTACTTATGTGTCTCATTTTAAGCAATCTGTATCGAGGCGAGCTAACAACAAATTTAACAAGTCCCCTACCACAAGTTAAACTGCAAACTATAAACGAAAGTATATCAAAAAATTTCAATATTCTAGTTGCATTGGACTACAGGTATGATTTCAATGATATACACATAAGGTCGCCGACGACATACCGTACATTAAAACACAAGCTTCACAGTTTGTACCACGATCTAAAGCAAATCAACACATTCATTGAAGCAGCGATATATCATTTTGTGCCATTTACTGACATTGGTCTACCCAGGGTAGAGAGCATACAAGCAAGGTTTCCAAAATTGTTGGAGTCTCTAACGCCAATTATCAGGCGATTTCACCATTCCGTAGCAAAAGGGCCTTTTGTAAATGAGCTCAGTAAGTGTAATAGTACAATTTATGCGGACGAAAAGTACTTGTTGGATGAGGTTTTTCTAGAAATTGCTCAAACTGATGGTGAAAATTATGCTTCACAAAACATGTATTATGGAAAAGATGACTTTATGCCTTATCCTAAATTTTGGGCTATTGGACCATTTCTTTTTGACCGTGAAGAGATATTTTACAGAAGACTACAATCAATGTTCCAATCAGGAATAGTCACAAGAATTAAAAGTGGACCTGGTACTCGCCTCTATTCAACTGAAACAAAAGTGCTAAGGTTTCAAAGCTTAAGAAGGTCCAGTTTGGAAGGTGCAAATACCCTTAAACTAACAAGTGGACTATTACTAGGTGCATTTTTAATATATATAACGCTTCTAGTAGTATGTTTCATTTCGATAACTGTAGAAGTTATTAAAATCATCTTAATTGGAATAGTCATATGTAAATTTATGTAATCTCATGTTGTTTTTGAGTAATACACCAATATTTGTTATATCATACAAGCCAAACCTGGGTAGTACGGGCTTGATATAGCAATTTAAGTAGCAAACCAGTCAACGAGCGTTTTGGGATATCCATATTGAAGTCAAAGTGAACGGCAACATTTAGTCATGAATGAAATATATGTTATTTATTGCATAAAAGTACTAGACTGTCCACCTTGCAAATTAAAACCGGGTTAGTGCGAGCAATCGAATCCTATGCGTGCCTCTGAATGTGCACATTATCTTTCTCCGTACAAGAAAAAGCTCTATTTGTCAACTGCAGCTGATAACCTAGAGAAATTTACACTGTTTTACATATATAATCATGGAAACGTACAAATAATATATATTGTATATACCGTATAAACGTTGTATTTGCGTATCACCTGAACATGAATTTAACTTACGTAACCTAAGTAACTAAAACCTGGCTCATAACATAATTGCTCGCCGTATTCATAGTCATTCAAACATCATCGTATTGCGAGTACGTTTCATTTCTGGTTACTTACTAATAGACGGGAGTCTTACCATAGCCAAAGACTCAGTAACTAAACGTAAGTTAACTCATTGCATAATTGATCAAGGATTTCATAAAATTGTGTAAATGTCATTGGATTGAGAGTAGGTTTTGATTTAGGGTTGCGTATTAGGGATAGAGGTAGCGGACACTAACCACTGGATCTTCTAGTGCTAGCAGCGTTGTCAGTAGCATACCACTTGGAATCATCATTCAATTAACGACTCAGTGCGTTAATTAAACATTACTTGAGAAAGGGCAGATTAACGGCCAAATATATCATCAAATTATTTAGTCCTGCAACTGATGAAAACTTGTTATCTAGTTATGCATCAGTTTTAATTATTTAAATTTATTGAAGTTGGCAACAAATGTTTTACTTATTAGTTTGAGTTGCGCTACCCGGACTCAGGTAAATTTTGGCCTTTGATGACATTGCTAGCAGAACAAATTCGAATAATTACGTCTTAAATTTCATTCATAGTCCGAGACTATCCAGTTTTCATTTCTCAAATTTAAAAAAGGAAAATGATCATACCATGTACATAAATTTTAAAATATTTTTAAAAACAAATTCAAAATTTAAAAAAAATCAAAAATTTAGAAAAATTGCTAAATAGTGCCGAATGCATTTTTACATCTAAATTAGACGTGTTTGGCTGCTCGCTGCAGCCGCTGCACGCATAACCTCCAACTACGCTACAAAAAAAAGTGTAAGTTTTGTACGAAAGTTAATTTTCAACTTGATAATTAACTATTTTTGCGCTCGATGCAGCCGCTGCACGCATAACTTCCAACATCGCTCCAAAATCAAAAAAATTAAAAAAAGTGCAAGTTTTGTACAAAAATCAAATTGATAATTGACTATTTAAGCGCTCGGTGCAGCTGCTGCACGCATAAGCTTCAACTACGCATCGAGCGCTTAATTAGTCAATTATCAATTCGAAAATTGATTTTTTACAAAACTTGCACTTGTTTAATTTTTTTAGCGTAGTTGGAGGTTATGCCTGCAGCGGCTGTGTCGAGCGTATATTCAATTATCAACTTGAAAATTGATTTTTGTACAAAACTTACACATTATTTTTTTAGCGTAGTAATTGGCGTAGCGTAATTGGCTTAGTCAATTAATGGTTGATTTCCGTACGCATATGTTGCCTATAAAGTCTCCCGACGGATATGTTAGGTCCAAAAGGTCCCCTTTCCACGTTGAGTGTGTTAGGCGTAAATATAAAAATCCCAATTTAAGACGTGAGATAGATTTATGATATATGAACTGTCTTTTTCTTCTTTTTAAGGATGATACCTTCATCTCCTTTCCTATCAGAAACACTTGAATTTTACCTCCTTACAATTAATTGAAATTGGTATTTACAACAAAAAATTATAAACAAATTATTTACGCAAATTGTACTCAGATATAGATACAGGAATATATTCAAAACCTTAGCGATGCATAGCTCCACGGCATCTGAATCTTATAGGATAGAATATAGCTAATCGTATTTTGGTCAAACGCTAGAAACATGCTACTAACACGCTTTAGCAAAACAATAAAATAACGATGCTACAAAAATGGTTTATGTACTTTGGTATTAATGTGTCATATAGTATGTTAATGGACCTGGTTTCTGGATCGGGTGATAGGGACAAAACAAGAGCCGACAGTTAAATATCGACAAAATAACACCGACAATGAAAACATCGAGAAAATAAAACCGACAATGAAAACATTGAGAAAATAAAACCGACAATGAAAATTTTGACAATACAAGACGGACAGTGCAAATATCTTCAAAATAGACCCACAGTGAAGATATCGACAAAATAAGAACTACAGTAAAAATATTGCCATCGCGATAATTTCAGCAGAGAAATATTGACACTGTAATGATATCAATCATTGAGAAAAGCTGACACCTGAAATTTTAACTTAACTAATTGTAAACTTGCAATAAATGTCCTCCAAATTACTTTACTATGACCTTTAATAAGTTGTCAAACAACAAATTTTCCGAAATTCAGTTCTACACACAACAAGACCGAAGCCAAAGCCTAGTGTAACCTCTCAATCACTAAATTCTATTCCCCATTAGCTAATCATGTTAAATAATCAATTACCAAGAACTAACATAAGAGAGATGATTAAGATCTTAAGAGAGAGAGAGAGATGTTAATTGAGTAACTTTGAATTAACTTTAAGTTCAAAATGTTCATATTAATTGGTTATTTTTTAGTGTTAGCTTTACTCGAGTTGAGACAAAATGATCTACATGGGTATGCACTGTAACCATTTATTTCATGGCTACCACATAAAATCATCTATCAGTCACATGTTTGATCTTCTGGTATCCCTTTGACGGAGGGGTCGGTAATGTACAAATAGAATTGCAAGCTGCGGTTAAAGGGATAATGAGTTTAAGCTTGCGCGAAATGTTTAGCTCCAATTTCCCTATAGTATTCCACTAAGGAATGAGGAATACTTTACCAATTACCGTACTCCTCCTGTGTAAAATTGAGATGAGAATGAGAGAGCAAAAAATGAGGCCGAAGTCGGCACTTTTTCTCCCATTCCACGACAAAAGCTACCTACGCAATATATTTATGTTACAGTAAGTTAACCATAGTATAAGCTGACGGGTAATGATTTTAACGTATTACCGTTTTCAAAAATCTTAAAATTTTTAGAACTTTTAAACTGTTTTGAAACTTGGAATTCGTATTTAAGATTTTGATTTTTCTTTTTACTTGTATAAAACTCATTAAATTTTGAACTTTTTTGAAATTAAAAAAAATTTTAAACGTACGAATTTTTTCTAAGCTGGAACCTTTTTGAAGAAATTGAACTATACTTTGAATATTTTGAAAATGTAAATACAATTGTAAATGTCTGGGGAATATTTGCAAATTTGGGGATTTGAATAGCCTCGTTATTTGTTTTAGAACCTACTGCTGTTAAAGACTACAAAACCTTTACATTTTTTAAATTCTTGACAAAAAACAAGACTGAGTATTATACCCTACCCTAGCAATTATCGTCTAATTTTGGTTTCACTTGTAGTTTAAGTTTTAAAAGCACGTTTGAAAGCTTCGTTTAGAAAGCTTAGGTAGTAGTTTCTTTAATTTATGTTTTTTTTTTAATTTTTAGCGTAGAAAGTGATGTTTTTTTTTTAATTTTGAGTTATTTTTATTAATGTCGTAATTGATATTTTTTTTCCAAATTTCGAAATTGATTTTTGTTTGAATTTGAAAATGATTTATTTTAATTTAGAAAACTATTTTGCTTTTTAAATTTTGAAAGTGATATTTTTTTTGAAAATTTTGAAAGTGTTTTTTTTTGGTTTTGAAAGCTATTTTGTTTTTTGAATTTTGAGAGTGATATTTTTTTTTGAAAATTTTGAAAGTGATTTTTAATTTTTGAAGTTTAAAATAGGAGTTTTCCTTAAATTCAAGAATTTAAATTAAATTTTGATTTTTTTTAAATTTATAATTAATTTTTTGAATTATAAAAATCTTGTAAATTTGGAGCATATTGTCACGACCACGATGCCAACGACCTCGTCGACACCGCGGACGCGACCATAGGTTATGTAGATTAGTCACACATATTTGCAGACGTGTGTCTGCTTAGTTTAGTCCTTATCAGTTT
>VYYI01001463.1:0-19436 GCA_021029175.1 Bilobella aurantiaca
TGGTGCTGTGGACGTGTATAAGCTGGCGCGGTTCCACTGTTAGAGTTTATCCGTATAAGTACGATAGGTTACTGATTGTGAGATACATGAGTTTGTCAAGGCTCACTTTAGAGTGTTCATCCTCTAAGGCGCACTACGTAAGCAGCAAAGCTGGAGCATTATGTCAATGAAAGATTCAATTATCGACAAAATATGAAGCGAAAACAACTGTTATCAAACAATTAAATTAATTAAAATTAATCTTTTTTGTTGGAACACAGGACATACGAGAATGGCAAAGTTAATCCATATATACGTGATTTGAACGATACCACTTGTCGTCAGGAACATTATAAAGATACCGACTTGTCCGAAGCTATTTACATGGAGTACAATTCATACGTAACTAAATCACACGAATACGAGCAATTTACATTCTGAACAACATGATCAACAACATTTACCGCTGTCCAGAGGCACTTGATACGGCTCTAGTTGCATTCAAGTCAGAAACAGGTACATGCAGAACACAAAAACACGCCTTTGTATACACACAAAATCAAATAGAGTTTGCCAGAAATTGGCTCAATCGTGGTCTGCATGGAGAACCCTACAAAATTTGGAAGGAACCCATACTACCAGATACCTTGTCGTGGCACGTGACCTACACAGCTGGGAAATACGCTGTTCTCAAAATTAACCAGCTAATTGATACCGGTATTGAACTGTTTTGGAGAAATATGCAACGCTTTATTGAAACAAGAAAATTTGTTGGGTTGCACTCTGTTGAACTGGAAAAGAGGGCGCTTAATTTGAATGGAAATATAGTCACAGCCTTTTACATTCTACTTGGAAGTCTTTGTCTCAGCCTCCTATCTATGCTTATAGAAATGGTTCAATTTAAAATGGAGTCATTCCCAGTTCGAGGCATGAAATAATTCGTGATATAGCTCATTTCCAGTACAAATCATACAAGATATCCAAGTGTAAGATCAAATCAAAAATCAAATCAAATGTAAGATCAAAAGTGTAAAATCAAAACCGGGTTTACGTTCAGGTTACAATATGAAGTTATTAGTAAACATTTTATAGTACAAAAACATTACCTGAATAGAATGTCCTATCAGTTATCAATTGCTAAATAGCAAAACTAGCGTTACATTTTCAGAAACTGATGATTATGAGGCCAAATTTAAAATAACCAAAAATTAGCAATTGATTATGTTTTAATGATTATAGGAAATAATGCTGTATAACCATAATATTAATAGTCTCATGGATTACTTCATGAGCTACCGTGGAAGCAAATGTTAACGATGGCTGAATTGTGCTAGGTTTTTCCCTAGCAAATTAAGCCATATTAATAATAATAAATAGCGTGAGCGTGTATTCAATGGTGTCAGTATTTTTACAAATTCTCATAAATATTTTTTTTAAATCGATTTATTCGGTATTGAATCGCCATCCGTTATTAATATCGTTGAATGTAAGAAATGATTTCGTCGTTGATAAGGACCTGGTTGTCCATAGCCCAGAGGAAGTCAAGATGATTGTAATTGTCGTGTCGAATCCTGTACTTTCTTACTAAGTTCGGTAATTGCTCCGTTAAATGTTGAACGTCGCGCGGTCTACAAAAGTGTGTTGAGTTATTGTAGCGTAAAATAAATCTGTACGTTAAATTTAGAATTGCATATTTTCTTACGACGCAAGCCAATCATTTTGTCCCCAGTAGACTGCCACTGGAACCCTGATGTTTTCGATGTCGTATCGTGGTGGTTCCGGAGTGCCATAAATTTCAATATTGTCTCGTCGGCCGTAGTCGAAGCGCCTGAAGATTCCACTATTGCGCATTTGGGCATAATGGACAACAGCATCAGTCGAAGAGCCCGATGGAGTATGACCTTGTGAAAGAATACAAACAACATTATCAAGTACTGGGGCTTATATATTGAAATATTACTATGAAATTCTTTAAATAATTGTCATTGCCATTGTAGTTAACTATTAAGTTTCAAGCCTACTTATATATTATTAGCACAACATACCAAGTATAACGGGTACTGCAGTAGTATTGAGTTGGTCTGAATTGTAGCCGGCAACAAGAAAAAGTACATTGGCGCAAATTTCGTTTATTGGGCTAAAAACACTGCAGACTGTTTGACCGAGCAGCTCCATCAGAGCACTTGTTGGCATAAATTCATCAACACCCATGAATTCCAAAATCCACTGTAAATTTTTAAGACAGTGTTTAAAAACCAACCATACATTTATACATGTATGTGTCAACAAAAACTTTTAGCTAAAATATCAGACAATAATTCCACCTCAATTTGGTCAACAAACGGGGCAATGAGCATCAATGGTGTCTCAGCATATTCGACATAAGCGACTGGAGCAAGGGCTGTCATGAGGCGAATTTTGTCATTGAGAGCAGGGTTCATGGCCATTGCCACCTGCAAGTTAATTACATTTAGCATCGCAATTTACCTTATCTCCAAAAAGTGGCATTATTTAGCAAAAAAGTGACATTATTTATCACTTGACAAATCGGTGACACTTGATAAGATAATTTGAGCATTACGAAGAACATTGTGGTTCCCATGGAGTGTCCCACGTAGTAAAGGTCTTCTTGCCCCGTGTTTGCCAAAATGTAGTCAAGGACAGCAGGTACGTCGTAGACGCCCATTTCATGCCAGCTGGATAAGAATTAAATGTTAAGTATAAAAATAAACTTCATGCTACTCAAGATATCCAGACGCAAAAAAAAACTAATAATATAACTAAACATTTTCATTACCTAAATTGCCAGAATTCCGAATCTTCAGGATTAAGGGAAACATGAGCTTTTGAATATGTGTTTCCTCGAGCATTGCCCATCCAAACATCATAGCCCAAGTTTGCAAGGACGTAGGCTACAAATTAGTTATTACATAAATAAAAATTTGGAAAAAATAGTAAATAAACATAATTAGTACATTTTTGCTACCAAAAAAGCTAACATAACGTTCGTTAACCTAATATTAATAGTAGTATATGAAGAAATATAATATTTATTATATACAATTTAACACTAATATATGATCTGTGATTTGACGGTAAGTCATTAAATACATATATACAAATACATTCATATTAAATATATTACCTAGAGCCTTGTCCTCATTGTTCATAATCCAGTTGGAGCTGTCGCAAAGAAGACCATGTTGAAGCCATACAACGGGCTTGTTTGGTTCAGGGCCTGAATTTTTACCGTATGGAATACGATGTACGGTCAAAATATATCCATCAGCAGTTGTCACCTCATGAACTTCCATAGGGTAGCCATATTTTCGAACAATTTGTGGCTGATGTATTACAAATACAAACAAAAATTAACAAATTTGTAAAAGTCCGAGGCATAAACGCAAATCTTGAACATTTAGAGTTTAAATTCATAAAAATTTGCATGTGGTCACTTACAACGTCCAAGAAGGCATCTTCATTTTCCAGTCGTGGTTGTGATGCTTGTCCGTGGGAGTGAACAAGGCGATTGAATCTGGATTTTGTAAGGGGTTGCGCAGGACTCGCAAAGACAGAGCTAAGGGCCCCAAGGACTAGTACCAAATGGAAACACTGACGTGCCTGCATGTTGGTGGAGTGAAGATTAAAATAATCAATTTAATTGGAAATACAATTTACCTTGAAGCTTTTGTAGGTATTTATCGCCACCTCCTATCTGAAGATAAGTTGATTTTATCACAAAAATTTGTAAATTCTAACGGACTATGAACGCTTCGTAACTCAGTTCGGTCGAAACCGATCAACGCGTGACACGTTTTGGGCCGCAAGTGTAATGTCCAAGTTGTTTTGGTTAATGTTTGTGCAAAAAGTAATGATCACGTTCCGTAATCATCAGTGATAAACCAACCTTCAAGTCTAAAATGGAAGTGAATGAAGGGCGCATGTGAATTTGTAATCGGTTACTAGAGCACACCAGTTTGGAACTTTTAACGCATCGAGCAGTAGATAGGTATTATGAGTTGCCATATTTTCCACATCAAATAGTGGAATAATATGGTTTTTTTTTCTAGTGTCATTATTGTGTACAGTTCCCTTAATGTTGCTGTAATTAGCATCAATTATGACTTAGGTAGAAATTCCAGCTAACGATATTTTGTCTGAAATTAAACACTCGGTTTCGTTACTCTATTTGTCTTTTTTTTTTAATTTTTTGACATTGGCCAATAGGCCTGGTCAATATTTGCGTGTGCTATATAGTGGGGGAGGGTGGTTTCGGCTTGTTAGTTGAGGAAGTTCCGAGGTCTGAAGCTAATGGATTTTCTGCTGGTCAGTTAACGTGGGGTTGACCACCGAGGAGCCTCTTGCTTAGGCAGAGACTGAGCACCGGACTTACGCATACCCACCCATCTTCAGCCTCCACAACCGCAACTTTACAGGCCTCCACTCACCACTACCACACCACCACTTTTTTTTTACTGTGCTGGTGCCGGGATTAGATCTCGGCACCTACCCAAGTTAGGACATGGGTCCAAGCCCCTCGGACTACGGGCCTTGGGCTATTTATCTATTTGGTGACGACAAGATTGTTAGGGTTCGTCTCATTAGTTACTATACCAAAACCTAGTAAGTATACTAACACATAAGTTAAGATAACTCATACAAGAACAAACGAGAACAAATACTTGAAATAAAAACTGCTTCGGAAACAAGCCTTAAAAGCTTGTCGCCGTCAGCAAATCATTATAAGTATCAGAATGTCTTTATTTTTGCCCATGCGGCGCTTGTAGGCTAAATCAGTTGTAAACTTCATGCACTCAAGCGTGCTGTTAAATATCATTAAATTATTTAAATAGTAGCATACTAGTATTAATTGTAAGCATTACTGTCTGTCTGTCTTGGCTTCTACAATTTGCTTGTTTGTACTGCTGATTGAATCCGTTATCTTTAATAAATATGTATTTACTTTTTCGGTTTAAGTGGACTGAACCCCAAAATGAAAAGTTTAAACCAAATGGAAACCTGTCCATAACAAATTATTAAAGTCTGTGTGCTAAAACACTTACGTTATTTATTTGAAAAACTAAATTTAGTGACTATTCTTTGCACGTGTCGTTGAAGACCGTGTAAACACTTCTTCGCTATTTGCAATTGAAAGAAACAATATTTTTTGCACAAGTTTATTCATGATACTTAAGCCATGATACTTTTTCTTATAAAATCGGTGCTTACACAAAATATATATGTAGTTTGCTGCCATAGCTATGCATAATGTCTACATAATAACTCACAGAGACTAGACACAAATAGAAGTATAGAATGTCTATACTATGCTGTGACAGAATTTCGGTAACGTTCCCTGGAAATGTTGTCGTCATGTCTTAATTTAACATGGTAACATAATTGCTCCCAATTAGTATCTTCCAAATTATTCTATTCACATCGTTTACAAAATTCGGAGCCTGAAAGCATCAAGCAATTATTAAAAGATCATTTTGCAAATTTATTATTAATTTTACAATTTGTGTTTTTACATTGATTAATTTGTTAAGACACGTCATACTTAAGTCAACGATTATTAGTTTACTAGATACATTAGCCCGTCCTAGAACATGGTTAGCGACCCTTTGCTGCTCTTCATTCTCTTGCCCATGTCTGGTATGAAACGAATAATTTTAAGGGTCACCGTCACCTTCCCTACATTACTCTCTCTTATAAATTCCTTTCTCGCTATCAGAAAAGTGCTCCAAAAGTGCTGCTGTGAACCGCCTACCTCACATCACTATACAACATTACTCTTTTTGCCTTTTATTAAAAGTAATAATAGTTTTAAAGAATATTTATGCGTCTTGTTTCGAAAAATTTACATTAATGATTAATTATATTGATTAAACACATTAATTTGTTTGCATGAAGTGTCATAAATTCAGACAGCTAACCTGACATATAGTTGCGCAAGCTCTTGCCATTTTTTCAGTAGGAAAATGCTATCAATTAGTGGTAGGTAAAACGGATAAATGCTAATGTGGTGACCTGTTCATCCTCATTACCTTTTTTCTTGGCAATACATTAATATTCAAATCGACTTCTGGTACGCTATTCTACTATTGAAATTAACGCTTACGACGTGTATCCCATGGGTGGGGTGTGTAATAGAATATCAGTTACAGTAATATCTCAGTCTTGATGATTTGGATCGTTGTTCCTTGATTTGCATTGGATTGTTTCACTTGAAGACAAACTTTGGGCAAAATTTACCGACACGCCTGCTAATAGGTATATAATCACTAGAGAATGCATTCTTGAACTGTAATGCTGAAATTTGATAATTTACTGAACTTGATGAGACTTCAAAAAACTTAAGAGCACTGAGAAAGCTGCTTTTGCTGTTAAAAAATTGCTTCAATTTCATGACTTTTAGAAATAACAGTGCGTCAAAGAGTAAGGTGCATCTTTGTTGAAAGCAGAATTTATGCTAAACGTTTCATCCTAAAGAATCCCCATATCTCTCAGGTAATAACAAATTAGCGAAGTGAACATTCAATCAAGCATTTAGCATGAAAGCTTAAAAATAAAATTGGACCATGTGTTACAAACACCAATTTTAAACTTGGTAAAGAAAAAAGTAATATTTCTTTATATGAAATTGATTGCAGGCAATCTAGTCAACATGTGCCATCAACACATTTTAATTAATTCTGTTTGTAGGTGATAATATTTCAATAAAAATTTGTTGTTATAGTAATATTAGTTTTTCCATAATCTGATTCTGATGATTAACAATCTGATGAATCTGTGCCTAGTATCTTTGCATGTAAGTAACAATTTCTTGGTTGAGGAGGACGTGATTGTCCTTAGCCATAATGAAGTCCAAGTGGTTGTAGTTGTCATGTCTCACTCTGTACTTTCGGACCAAATTTGGTAATTGCTCCGTTAAGTGTTGAACATCTCGGGGACTAGATATCATTAAATTGAAATTGCATAATTAAGTTAAATAAAAGTAGTTCATAATTAGTTGAAAGTTAACTTTTAGTATGCATTTTCTTACGACGTCAGCCAATCATTTTGTCCCCAGTAGGCTGCAACAGGAACCCTAATGTTGTTAACATCGTAGCGCGGTGGTTCTGCGGTGCCATAAATTTCCATGTTTTCTTGTCGACCGTAATCAAACTGCCTCACAATGCCACTATTTCGTACTTGGGCAAAATGTACAAGTGTATCAGTAGAAGCACCCGATGGAGTGTGACCTAATTTTTAAAAATATAGGTATTTTCTTATGTGGTTTTTAAACTTGTGAACATTTTGCAAGCTTGTATTTTTAACGTACCAAGAATTATTGGTATAGCACTCGCATTAAGTTGGTCTGAGTTGTAGCCCGCAACAAGGAAGAGGGCATTGGAGCAAATGGCGTTAATTGGACTGTACGCATGACATATCGTTTGGCCGAAGAGTTCCATGAGGGCGCTCGATGGCAGGAATTCGTCTACACCCATGAATTCCAAAATCCACTACACAAAAATTTGAAATTTCAAAAAAAAAGGTTAACATCAAATTTGAAAAAAAGTTATATAAATAACGATTTATCAATTTGCTATTTCAGACAAAAATTATTCTAGTTATTAGACATTTCCCTTAGAATTTTTAAATGAATTTGAATCTTGATCATAATTACACTACTTAAAAAAAAATTCAAATTCCTCATTTTCTTTGACATGCTGCACGACCTCTCGTGAACTACAATATTATGTGATATTGCACTTTTTGTTATTTTTCTAATTAATATATTAAAATGTATGTTCTTACATCGACTTGATTTATAAATGGAGCAATATAAATCAATGGCGTGTCAGCATAATCGAGATAGTAGACAGGAGCAAGGGCTGTCATGAGCCTAATTTTGTCATTGAGTGCCGGGTTCATGGCCATGGCAACCTATCAGTTAATTACAATTAAAGACGTAATTGACCATATCACCAATAATGTCATTGATTAGCTAAATGTTAGGCTAGATAAGACAAAAATAGAGCATTACGAAAAACATTGTGGTTCCCATGGAGTGGCCTACGTAGTGAATTTGCTCTTGTCCTGTATTAGCTAAAATGTAGTCTAGTACAGCGGGTACGTCGTATACTGCCATTTCATGAAAACTAATATTTATTAATAGAGTTAGTCTTTGATCCGGTGAACATTTATGATAATTACAACAAATTAATTAATTGTGTTCTTTCATGTGACATCAGGCTTTTACCTGAATCGCCAAAAATCTGATTCTTCTGGGTCGAGGAGAACATGCCGTCTTGAATACGAATTTCCTCGAGCATTTCCCAACCAAACGTCATAACCCAAGTTTGCAAGTACGTAGGCTAAAATTTAATTATAATTTGTAATATAATCTACTATAAATAAAGACAGATGCGTGCGTAAATGGAGTAGGTAGTGAGAGGGAGGGAGAGTTTGGAGTTTACATGTTAAAAAATAATTCTCAACACCTCATCTCTTATATGTCCTATACGATGGGTTTTCATAATAGTTTAATAAAAATGGAGTAATGGTTAGTAACTGAATTAAAACAGTACAAGAAAGGTTTTGTACAACTCTAATTGAAATCCGTGGGAGAAATTGTCAGAAATGGCGTAAAATATACTGTCAAAAAACTTAAATAAACAAGCCAATGGTTTCATGATTGGATATAATTATTAACTAGCTTGGATTCGGATGTTTTGAGGGATACAAAACGTAGAAAATCAAGCTAATACAAATCGGGCAAGTTTGGCATTATGGATAATAAACAAAACTGTTCTAAGACTTCGTATGATTTAAATGCGATATTACCAAGAGCTTTGTCTTCGTCGTGTAAAATCCAGTTGGAGCTGTCCGCCATTAGACCGTGTTGAAGCCATACAACGGGCCTGTTCGGCTCTGGAACAGAATTTTTACCGTGAGGAATGCGATGTACCGTCAAGATGTAGCCATCAGCCGTTGTTACGTCGTGAACCTCCATAGGATAGCCATATTTGCGAACAATTTGTGGCTGACAAGATATAATTGATACGTAGCTGAATATATATATACATACTATTTTTCAAATGATTTTTACTAACGACGGTAAGAAAGGCGTCTTCATTTTCCAATCGAGGCTGCGACCCTACGGGTTGAACAATGTCAAAATTATCCTTTGTTAGACCTTGAGCGAGGCTACTTTGGGCAGAACTAAAGGCCCCTATTATTAGTATCTGGTAATACACTATTTTAAGCATTCTTGTTGAGTGTAAATAAAATGGAGCAGAACGTTTAAAAGTAAATGTTACCTGGAATGATCGCAGGTAATTATAGCAAGTGTCTATTGCTTGATAAGAGTAATTAACAATGCAAATCTGTAAATTTATCAACTTTGAACGCTGCGTAATTTCCGGCACAAGTTAGGCACATCATGTGTTTTGTGATCACAGGTCACATCTTGTTAAAATGAAAATTAATTAATCTATCTCATGACCCTAAGAAATTGGAGATAAAACTGTTTTAATCAATGGAAATAGTGTAAGTATGACAAGTCCAAATTAAGTTTGATTTTGATTTGAGTACAAATTACATAATATATACATATGTATATACAACTTGCTGTACCGTGGCGCTTTGTGCAGAATCCGGAGAGTCATTTATCACAATAACCGTTAGAAGATCACATAATGTGATCGAAACTTGGAAAATAGAGCGCATGTAGCTTAAATAGTAAGTGGTGTAGAATTCTACGCGGAAAGTATAAAAATTAAACTTAGCCACATCATCCTTAATCGTTGGGCGTCGAAAACCAGGAAGAACCATGTGCTGTTTACTTCTGAGTTTGACTACCCCAGATACCAACTTTATTCACATGCAAAATATTGGGCTTGCAGCTCTAGCGGTCTCTGCAAGATGTGATAATACACGTAAGATTTAGGGTATTTCGACATTTGACCCTAGAAAATCCGAAAGTAAATTTCCCCCGGAGTATAGCCCTAAATCATCCCATTTATAAAGCTCATTTATATATGGAAATGGACGTATTACAAATGATTGGACACAATAATAAAAAATAAAAATGAATAATAGCCAATAATTATAAGGAGCAACGAACACAATTATTTAAATCCCTATTTGTATTTAATGTATTTTAATTTGGATTATTTATTGGCAATAAACTATGACAAGCGAATTTTCCGGGTAAGGGGATCATTTAAAATCAGCAAATTAGGGAGGCTCCTGAGAACGACTTGTGTTTTCAAAGTTAATTTGAATTTAGCTAAATAAGTAGTTGTCCAATGACAACGGGGTTTGCACAATCGTCATCATCATGCGTAGTTGACTACGCATCAAATATTTCAACATTAAGTATTGCTTCCAGCATTTTCCAGCGACTTTGGTAGCAAGTTTACGCCTATTGTATAATGTCAATTTACTCACAACGGCACCTTAGTTACCCAAGCCATGTGGTTTGTAATCTTACACACGCACACACTTATGCACAGCTTTCAATATGGTGATTACTATGCTGAATAATTATGTTCACAATATTATATTTACATTATGTTTTATGTATCTGAATTTTTCAAACCTCAAATTGAAATCTGGAACGTAAATCAAATGAAATAAATATTGAAGTTTCCAAATTGTAAAGTAGTGTTATCCAGTTATTCGTCTACAATTCCATAATTAATAAGCTTAAGCTTAGATGAATTGAGTGGCTGAATAATCTGATGCAACTCGCAACTCGAATTGGTTTATTATTAGCAGTGGAAGGATCCAGCAATTTGGACTGGAAACATATCTTCAACTTACTCATATCTACTTCATCCAACTATCTCCTGAATACCCTTGAGAGTAGAACGTTTTCACTGACAGATATTTTAATTTGCATCATGTGAATGTCGTCAACATCAATTATATCAGCATATAAGAAGCATGTAAAAAGACCAACTCTGCCTGTACTTACAGAGTCTATTCCTCGTCACATCCTATAATTTCTATTCCGCTTTAATTGTAATCACAAAGTTTAGTTGCAATTAATTTTAATTGTAATTAATAGTTAACAAAAAATGAAATTAACATACTTTGACTGTCGTGGAAGAGGTGAGTCAATCCGGTTCCTATTGGCTGCTTCAGGAGTACCTTACGAAGACAATCGGGTTGCCAATGGCGATTGGGCATCTGTAAAACCAAGTTAGTCCCAAAACTACCTTAACTTAGATTTTCTGGAATTTATGTGTACTTGTGCATATAAAATTATTATATTACGTTGCGTTACAATTCTCAATTAACTAATTGGGTTGCTTTCATATTATTTTTTAAACACTTATATGATGTTAAACCACAGTCGTAGGTATTCAGCTGGAATTTATTGTACAGTACTAAGTATTTAAGAATAGAAGAAGAGTAATAGTGATGCATAATTGAAAATTAGTAAGACGCGAGTTTTTTTAACATTTTTAAAGTGCCATTAAAATTAAAAGTGTTTATTTTTTCAAAATTCTCCATTGTTTTTCGGTCACTTTTAAATTGTATTTTAAACTGAGAATTCTGAAACAAAAATCAAAATTATGCTTTCTCTCAATAGAAATGCCTTGGAATCAAATGCCAGTATTAGAGCTTGATGACGGTACTATACTTGCGCAGACCACGTCCATTTGTCGCTATTTGGGAAAATGCTACAATTTGGCTGGAGCTACTGAAATTGAGGCAGCCAAATGCGACGAGTATGTAGATGCCTTCAATGACATTTTTGGAGGTAATCAAGTTATTAAGAAAAATAAAATAAATTATGTAAATTTAATTTACATTTTAAAGTAATCAAATTAAAAAAAATCCGTATTTACATGACTTACATTGTTTAGAGTGGCTTAGCTTCACTTGGGTGGAAAGGAACTCTGAAAAGAAGGCTGAACGAGTAAAGAATTTTTTTGAGATCACGGCTCCCAACTTCTTCAAAAAATTGGACAATATTTTGAACAAAAATGGCGGGGAACATTTGGTGGGGGGCTTGACCTGGGCTGACATTTTCATTGGCTGCTACATTGAAGGTTTTGAGTTTACGGCCGGTCCAACCCTTCTGCAGGACTATCCAGCAGTCTCCAGGATGCGTGCGGCGGTTCTGAACAGTCCAGGAATTAAATCCTGGATTGACAAGCGTCCATATGAGGATCTTGCAGAAGAAGTCGAGGCATATCAAAACATTTTGTAATCCAGCTTCAAAAAAAATTTCAAAATAAGAGATTCAATTTTGTGTTGCAAACCATTTCAATAATGCAGTCTAGTCCAATCGTTCCAGGATGCGACCCTTTCTCATCTGTCGCATCAGAATGCGACTGTGATTTTCAGTTAAAATATTGATTCAGTAACGTAAAAAAAAATTGGAAAAGTGCAAATAAGGCAAAACAAGCCCATCCTAGATTAGCATAATTTTAACCTCCGCCATCCCCTCCACTGTCCTAGGGCGGCCTGGTTTGGCAATATTTTTGATTGCATTACTGATTTAATTTCAGGGGATTATTAACTCTTTAATTTGTGTAGCAATTTTTGTTTTAACAAATCAACCTAATTTCAAATATTTAAGTATTTATTTTATTCCCATTTCTTTATTATATGGTTTCTACCCAAGCATCTATTAAGAGTACATAAAAAAGCGTAGTTTGTATAGACTGTCCATATTATCCTTGCTCGAATAAAAGCTGCAGTAGCTTAAGTTCATCTTCCTATTGAATTTCTTCGGATATTAAAATGCTTAAAATATGAGGCAAGCATTCTCACAAGTATGTTAATTCAATCCGTAATTACAATTAGCAATTGTTTAAAAATATTTTCAAAATTTGAAAATGTAATTGCGACGTCGAGTAACCCGAATGCATTCATGACAACAATCGATTTGGGCGCTAACCCGCAAGAAAAATTTGACGAGCTGTTTTTACATTTTCACATTATTTTTCAAATTAATTTATACTAAAATAATTAACAATAATAAATAAATACATTTGTTAATTGCAATATAAAAATCAATGTCTTTATTGTTTTATTTTTCTATTTTTATTTGCATCACTTCTTTTACTGTCCTTTGTTAGCAGAACTGCAAATCTTGATTTCAACAGGTAAATTTTTTGCACCTGGTTGAAGGAAACTCAAAACTCATTCTTCAAAATTCTGACAGGTGAAATAGAACTTGTTTATTTTAACTCACCTGTTTTATAACAAAAAACATCAGTTAATTGATTTGCAATTGCAATTAGCTAACCTCAATTAAAAATGAAGCTAACATTTTTCGACATGGGCGGAAGGGCGGATCCTCTTCGATTCATTTTGGCTGTTGGAGGTGTTTCATACGAAGAAAATGTGATCAAGGACTCTGATTGGCCAGCCATTAAACCAGGTGACAAAACCTGCGTATAATTAACTTGATTGCGTTTGAAAAATTAAATTTGGTTTAGAATTTAAAAATATTTCAAATAATATTTAATACATTTACATTTTGAATAAGTTTAAAACATGAGGGTGTGTGAAAGGTACTTAATGGGATTTCGTAGGAAGGTTTCAAATTTAGAAAGCTTCATTAGTTTCAAAGGAAACTGAAATTGCTTTTGAAAATGTGCTTTTCAAATTTCGAAAAGCGTTTTTTTTTTTAGAAATGCCGTGGGGTCAACTTCCCGTTTTGGAAACGGATGACGGAATTGTCCTTGCGCAAAGCGTCGCAATTTGTCGCTATTTGGCGCACAAATTCAATTTGACGGGGTCAAATGCCCTGGAGAATGCAAAATGTGACGAGTACGTGGATGCCTTCAACGATGTTGCAAAAGGTTGGCAGTGATTAAACTTTTGGCTTTTTAAAAAACCTTTGAATTAAAAAAACATTTAAAATTTTGAAAAAAAAAATCATTCATTTCGAAAAAAAAATCTCTTACAATAAAAATTTGTTTCCAGCATGGGTTGATTGCAAATGGCAAGAGAGCGACCCAGAGAGGAAGGCTGAAAATATGAAGAAATTCGTTGACGTCACCTCTCCCAACTTTTTTAAAAAATTGAACAACGTTTTGAAAAATAATGGAGGGCCGCATCTGATTGGTGGAAGCTTAACGTGGGCCGACATTTTCATTGGCTGTTGCGTCCAGTCCCTGGAAATTGACGTCAGTGAGTATCCAGAGGTTACGGGTCTCCGTGACGCTGTTTTTGGCAATTCCAAAATCAAGGAGTTCCTTAAAAAGCTGGAAACAGAAAAAGAAAGCTCGAATTCAAAATAATAGCTCACAAATTACCAAATACAAGATTTATGAATATTAAGATATAAATTAATTACAAATTTATCTTAAATAAATCAATTTAATGATCTAATTAACTGATAAGCTAATAGTAAAAAAAGTGTTACCGTCCAATTTTCTGTCTAATACTGATAGTAAAGCGATTGCGATCAATTGTATTCGTAACAATCTGTCAAGAAAATACTGAGACAAAGAATTACGTAAATCATGGAAGTTAAACGTACAAAAAACAAGTTACTATGAAAAAAAGTTATGGTCAAAATAATATTATAATATATGCTACTTAAGATACTACTATACTACCTTTTAATGATACACCACAAAACCTTCATTTTATTAAATCATGTTCACCAATTCCATTTTTAAAAATTGAAAAATAAAATTGCCTAAATTTAAATAGCTCTAAATTAACATTTCGAAGAATGCAAATTTAAATAATTTCATTTGAAATCCCGAACCGTAAAATTATATTTTTCCCTTATGCATTTATAATTAACAGCAAGAATTGTAAAAGTGCAAAGGAACACATTTTTTTTTAATGTTGCTGCACAATGTGATGCAACCGATAGTTTCAATTATGTTACTATTTTTTATTGCAGTAGAAGGATCTGGTACAATTTGAAATTCAGAGTTATCTTTAAGCATTTATCGCACTATCTTCTGAACAACACTCTTCAGGAGTAGAACATTTTAACAGCAGATATTTTTTTTATGAATTTTGGGTGTGTCACGTCATCCTCAATTATATTCCATATAAACTCTTTACAACTAGGAAAGCTGAGTCTCTGCTTGCACGGTCCTCTCCTTGGTCGAACCATCTGAATTCTCTAACATTTCAATTGTAATTAATTAACTAATAGTTAATTAACTATGAAGTTAAATTACTTTGACCTTCGTGGACGGGGTGAGCCCATTAGGTTCATATTGGCTGCTGCCGGAGCACAATATGTCGACAACAGAATTGGAGCGGATTGGCCAAAGCTTAAACCCGGTTTGAATATAATATAATAATAAATAAGGATATTAGTAATAATAATAAATTTAGTAATTGTACACATATGCAGAGCTTTTCGCAAAAGCAAACACGCCTTTTAAAAAATATTATTAAAAGAAATTACGGAGAGCTCTCTGCCAGAGAATCATCATTTTCAAATTTCTTGAATTTCAAGTTTGAAATTATTTCTTACTTGTTCTCATGCACATTTTTAATTACTTTTTTACTAGCAATCATCATGCATTGATTGTAAATTGAAGTATTTACATATTCGACTTGCCAAAGATCAGTATAGATCAAAATTTTGTACACATTTTTCAGCAGTTTAAAATTTTAAAAATGATGCTTTATATATTTTTAGGCAATTTTTAAAATTTTACAAGACTTGAAAAACTACAAATTTTTTGTTTTGGTTTTTTTAGAAATGCCGTGGGAGCAACTTCCTGTATTGGAGCTTGATGATGGGACGCTGCTTGCGCAGACCATTACAATCTGTCGCTATTTAGGAAAACGCTACAATTTAGCAGGGGCAACTGAACTTGAGGCAGCCAAATGCGACGAGTATGTAGATGCTTTCAATGATGTATTTGCAGGTAATGTGAAATTATAAATTTAGTTCAAAGTAATTAAATTAAATGAAGGTTAATTTAATTACGTGATTAAACTAATTAAGCTTTATTTACATCATTTCGTATGATGTAGATTGGCTTGACTTCACTTGGTTGGAAACGAATCCCGAGAAAAAGGCAGAAAAAGTAAAGAAATTTGTCGAGGTGACTGCTCCAAATTTTTTCAAAAAGTTGAACAACATTTTGAAGAAAAATGGCGGGGAACATTTGGTGGGGCGTGGCTTGAGCTGGGCTGACATTTTCATTGGCTGCTGCATTGAGGGGTTTGAGATAACGGCCGATCCGGCTCTACTCAAGGACTATCCAGCAGTTTCGAGCATGCGTGCTGCTGTTCTGAACAGTACAAAAATCAAGGCCTGGATTGACAAGCGTCCGCATGAGGATCTTTTGGAAGTGATCAAGTCTTTTCAAAGTTAAATAAATCGACTTGAACATTAACTTTTCAAAATTTTAAGCTTAAAATTTTTTATTTAATAAATGTGAACTATTTCCACAATAAATATTGAAAGATTTGAAAAACATCAGTATCTCATTTAGCATTTTTTTTTAAATGCACTGTATTTTTAGAATATTGATTTTTTCATTCTAACAGGAAACAGGCGACTTCTGAATATAAAAAGTCCTGAATTCTATTAAATCAATATTCTCTCTTCTGCACAAAATTTGCCGATAACTTGAAAACTAAGAAATTAGCAGAATAAATCCGCGATTGAATCTACAGTTGTCTGAAAAAAAAAACTGTCCCTACACATGCATGGCTAAATTTATGCCAAAATCTCAGGAAGAAAATCATTAAGAAACGCTCTGTATTTTTTAAGAATATTGAATACGACAGGCAATGGTTGCGACTCTTGATTTTCAGAATCTTTAATGTCATTAAATCAATACTGTCTCTGTCTGGAATTTTGCAGGTTTCCGTACAAAACTTGCACTTTATTCCCAACTGTCATTCAAGTACTTACTATTGTATTCAAGTTTTAAGTTATTGTACTTTAAGTCATTTTAATAACATTAAGTTAGTTAACTATGAAGTTAACTTACTTTGACTTGCGCGGAAGAGCGGAGCCAATTCGCTTCATATTGGCTGCTGCAGGAGCCGAATACGAAGATATAAGGATCAAGGGCACTGAATGGCCAGCGATAAAACCAGGTTTTAGTTTTTTTTTAATTTTCAATATATTTTACAAAAGCTTTTCAATGTAACATATGTCGAATTAAGAATGTTTTCGATACAGCATATGTTGCATCCTTTTCCTTTAGACATGCCTTGGAGTCAACTTCCGGTGCTGGAGCTGGATGACGGAACTGTACTTGCGCAGACCGTTACAATTTGTCGCTATTTGGCGAAACAATACAAAATGGCGGGATCAAGTGACATCGAATCTGCAAAATGCGATGAATACGTGGATGCTTTCAATGATATCAAAAAGGGTAAGTTTCGAAACATAAATTGTAGCTTGAAAAATTTTAACATTCAAAATTTCAATTTTCAAATTATAATTCTAACTTCTTTTTTTTGAAAGTTTGGGCCAATTTCGCTTGGGAGGAAAAGGACCCAGAAGTGAAAGCGGAAAAGAAGAAAAAGTTTGTCGAGGTCACCGCACCCAATTTTTTTCAAAAGTTGGGCGCCATTTTGAAGGCGGGAGGGGGGAGCAACCTCGTTGGGGGCGGGTTGACGTGGGCCGACATTTTCATTGGCTGTTGCCTCGACGGTTTTGAAACTTTGGTCGATCCGGCCTTGCTCCAGGAATATCCAGAGGTTGTGGGCATGCGTGCAGCAGTTCTGGACAACCCAAATATTAAAGCCTGGATTGACAAGCGTCCGTCTGAGAATAAATAATAACATATTTAAAAGAACAGTATTTGAACATTTTTCAAATTCCAAATTTGAAATTCAAGTTATATTCTCAAGTGTAGTCAAATGTTTAGAATTAGTTTGAAATAGATTCTATGACTCTTATTTTGTTTAAGTATTCGTGGTAATAAATTGTCGTTAAAATTGGTGTAAGATCTCTGAAATTTAAAAATATGGTTTCATAATTTACTTACATAATTTTAAGATTTTATGAATTTCTCTTAATTATCAAATTCTATTTTTCAAATGTTTAGTTGGAGGCAAACTTTGAATTTAAAAATTGTTTTTCAAATTCGGAATTGTTCGTATTAAGGACGGGTCGAATAAACAAAGTGAGGCTAAATGTTGAGAATTAGAAACTACGAGCAATGTAGACCACGGTCAGGCCGACACGGTGGTAATAATATTAAAATGGCGTCTGTTGCAGCAATTCAATTTCAATTTATCAATTCTCAGGATCCACCGCCCCTAGTTGACTTTCAGATCTGAACCTAACAAACCTAACCTAACCTAACTTGAACGAATAATAAATTCCAATTTTTCACTAATTAAAATTGTAACTTCCATTAGCCTTACACGTCCGCATTATTGTCCTATATTGTCACTATATTTGCAGTTGCAGGGTTGAAAATAAAATGTAAGGTAATTACTTACATTTCTAATATTCTTTTCGAACATTGCCCGTTTCTGCTTGGGCGTGTTGTTTACGTTTGAATTTGTTGAACGAAAAAAAAATTCCCGCTTCGGTCTCAGTCGCACTACGAGGTATTCAAGGTGTATTGAATCTATTATAACAGAACTTGTATTTGGAGAACAATTTTGCACTATTCAATTTAGTGGGAAACTTCAAAAAATGACGACGGAATATACACTATATGTCTTGAAAATGCAATTTTAAATGCATAGAATGAGGCAATTTTTAATTTACTTAAACATTTTGAGCCATAAATTTTGTAATATTTTATTCCTCACTCCGATTATTTATTACTTAAACAGAAAAATAAGAACATAAAACCTATTTTCAAGAGAATGGGACCGGAGTTGCCCGAAAGGTTAGAGCATCAGTCTCTCTCCCCTAGGTGCCAGAGATCAAATCTTACCAAAGGCATACATTTATGTGTGCCTGAGTATCTCGATCCGCACAGAAAACACCGCTGTTTCCCAATAGCAGTGACCGAAATATGCCATTTTCGCGCATACTCGGCGTGAGTCTCACTATCCTAACAAATAGGTAGTGGGCTCCCTGTTACAAACATACATTTTCAAGAGACGCTTAGCAAACTACATCCGCAATGCTTCAGGAAATAAGTGACAAAAAACACACAAGAATAAATTGTTTTTCGAAAGTTAACTAATAGAATTCATAACTAAACTAATACTGTCCGTATCTTTTTATATTGCATACTAATTTTCTCTTGCCCAATCGCAATAACCATGCACCGCCAATTTCCAATACTGTTGGTGACAACTATTTTGACCTGTGTTGCCGCCCAGGTTATGTAATTGTAACTAAAAAAAATTGCATTTCTTTTGACCCACAAAAGCTCATCTGTACTTTACTGCTTATTGGGTAAGTATAATAACTTTAAAACTAATTTTATGCAGACAACTTAGTCCTTTTATTTCCAAACAACAATAAACGAGGTCACCTTTATGGGAAAAACGCTTTTTCGGCCATATTATGTAGTGCTATATTTGTGGTCTAC
>VYYI01001464.1:0-19433 GCA_021029175.1 Bilobella aurantiaca
TCAAGTATACGACCGGCAGTGAGGGATCCACTACCTCATGGTTAGACCGCCCCAGTGCCAGTTCACATAAAGGGAAAAGGACCAAGTAGACCGTATCGTGTGGGTACACGGAACTAACCCCCCCCCCCCGAGCTGTACGCAGGAAAAGGGGGCACGGGCAGGGCCATGGGGGGCAGTTCCCCACGGCGCTCAACCGTGGACAAACGGTGCCATGCTGCCATGTAACGTTGCCACATTTCAAACGGTTTATAACGAAAATTATAGTATGCTAGCCAAATACGCCCGTCCTAGGACAGGAGAATTATGTTTGGCTAGTCGACTTCCTGGTTTGGGAGAAATTAAGTTTTCTCCAATAAAACATTTCTAAATGCCCATGTATGGGAGTCGAGCCATCGAAAAAGTGTAGGAGCGTTTTTGTGCAATTCCGCTTCTGAGCCACTATGGGTTCCAGCTTTGTTACGCATGCGTACGCACAGCCACTAACAGTGCGTTTTTTAAAGTGGTTTTTGCGTTTTTGCCCGTGACCTTTGACCTATGTTTTGATAACCTTTGACCTTTCGTTTTGCAGCTGGAGCATATTCTGTCGAAGAACGCAGCGATTCAGCGTTGGCACGCCCACCCAGTCTGCTTCTGGCTGGACGTCATCGTCCTCAAAATTTTGGTTACCATCTTCTTTGGCTTCTGCACACTGCCCTTTGGCCTCCTCAAAACGGCCAAGTGGTGGGCAGTCTATTCGGTAATTTTAGAACAGCGATTTAAAAAACACTATTTGAACATGATTTGAAAAGTTAAAAAAAAAGAATGTTTAATCTGTTTTTGATTTTTCCAGGATCTGTACTTCTCAGGTTGCCTCATCTTTGGCCTCTGGCCTCTCTACGCCCCCCTCGTCAAGGCCCTCCTTCTCCCCCCAAAACCAAGGGCAGAGGTCAACGGCGGGGTCAAAAAAGAGGACTAGAAGGACCCTGCAAAGGGTCACTAAATAAAAGCAGAAAAAGGGTCTCCCGTGACCCTTTAATTTCCAAAGCCAACTTTACCAAAGAACTAAGAAAGGTCTCTCTGACTTTAATGGTCTCAGCAATAGCCACAAAAACGCCTCTTTTTTTAAAATTTGAACAAGCTTGTTTTTGGCTATCGCGTGTGGACATTTTAGAACAAGAAGTTAACACAATTTTTTTTTGTAATCCTACAGCAAGTTTTTTAATCTTTTGTCAACGGAAGAAGGGGTCAGGGGGCCTTCAGGGTCACTTTTAGGGCAGTATGACTTGTTTTTAGGTTTCTTGACCCTTGACCCTGCCTTCGGTTGGCCTAAAGGGCCTCTCAAAAAGCCTCACTTAATCTTCTATAGTCAAACGTCGGCATGTGATAGGAAGGCGGTAATTGTAAATTAGCCTTAAAATTTACCTTAATTGAGAATGACGATAATTGTTGAAAACTGAAGGGAAGTAAGGTTCCCTTTTGAAATTGTTTTACCCCGCCCCCATTTAACCTTAGTTAGCCGTTAATTGAGTTTAGGAGTTCAGCTCAATTAGTCCTAAGATTTCGAGTCATTAATTAGCTCACTAATTACAATTAGCTAATTACGGTTATGAATGACGACGACTTGACCTCCAAAAATAAAAAGTTGGAAGTATTAGTACGCGGTACTTTATTTGGCGTTTACCCTCTGAAAGCTGATGCTCGATTCTTTCCAGGAAAGCTAGGCTTCCGGCTAGTGTTTGCATTGTCAAATACTGCTGCCGCGAGTTCGATTCTTATTAGTAACGACAAATTGTCGGAGTTCACCGATTAGACTTGAGTTAATTTTTTTTTTGAAAAGTAGGCTAATGGTTACGCCTTCTCGAACATGGATGTTGTGGCGCGGTTTCAATTCATGGTGCAATTTTTTTAATATTTTACATCCTTACCTTTTAGTTTACTATGAAACAAGCAAAGGTAAAAAATTTCCAGCATTTAACAAGTGAAGTTGAAGAAATATCTAACAGATTGCTGTTTTTTTTTGTAAATAAAGCAAGTGGTCATGTCATCGGCTGAAATTGGAGCAGGACGCGGGTTCGACTCTTATAGCCGCTGCTTTTTTTTTCCTTTACTAAAAACAAATAATTTCGACAATACTTTTGTTTTTATATAAAGACAAAAAGCATTTCTCCTTTATTCGAGAATTGAGAGGACAAGTTTTGTGCCTCGTTTTCCTTAACTTAACCCTCTTAAACTTCGCTGTGTAATTACATAGTTAGCCATTAAGTTTAATTACAATTAAAGTTAAATGTAAGTAGAATTGTAAGTTGTTTTAAATTAGCCCTGTTTTACATTAGCACTTTTACTAAGGTTATAATCGGATTTGGGCCATTCACAGGAAAAAACCCTTGTACAAAGAAGGAGAAAAAGAAGAAAAACGCCTCTTTTTTTAAAATTTGAACAAGCTTGTTTTTGGCTATCGCGTGTGGACATTTTAGAACAAGAAGTTAACACAATTTTTTTTTGTAATCCTACAGCAAGTTTTTTAATCTTTTAACAAAAAGCTTATTTTTTTTTTAAACAAAACAAGATTTCTTTAGAATTAGTAGAACAATTAGACAAAAAAAAGTGTGTGAGAGAGTGTGCTTTACTTCCTTGTTCGCCTCGTTTTTTTTTTGAAAAGTCAGGAAATGAAGGGAGAATGACTTTTTGGCAGCATTCTGTTTTCTTGTTTTTTTGAATAGGGCCTATCATTAATAGTCCTAAATTTCTTAAAACACACTTTTTTTAAATTTTTTAAATTAAGTCCTAGAACTCCTCCCCCTCCTGTTGTGTGTTCGTCATATGTACATACCACCCCCTGGAGGCGGGGCTTCACACTCACAGACACGCCCACAACCTAAACTTTTTTTAACTATTAATTAACAAACAGTGGAAATCAATTTACGCTTTAAACTTAGCTCCTCCTCCCTTAAACTTAGCTCCTCCTCCATTTGTTCTGAACATGGGGCATAGCTCCTCCCTCCTTTCTTTTGATTGGTCAGAGTTTTTCAAAAAAGTGTAGTTTTTTCTAAATTGTAGATTTAAGCGCGGTGGATCATGTTTAGCTTTTGTAGTTTTTAAAAGTGACTAAAATCGGGGGCTCCTCCCACTTCTCTCTTTTCCTTCCTCGTGATTGGTTGGTTGTAAGTATACAAAATCAAAAAGAGGGCGGGGCGAATAAGCGGGGGGAGGTGGAGAACTGTGGGGGGCTTGTGGCCGTTGAGGGAGGGAGAACTAGGGGGCGGGGCGTTTTTTGAAGTTTGGCGAGAGTGAAAGGCTTAACACTGTTTTAGAATTAGGCTTTCTCAGCGATTTTCTTCTTAAAAAAAAAACCGTTTCCCGCCAAAAAACCGTTCCCGCCTCCGCGGTCCCCCCGTTTCCCTTCCCGTGTCCTAAACTTCCTATTTAAGAGTACAGTTAAGAATTCAGTAGTTTTTTTCTTCTTAATTCTTGCTTTTGTTTTTTTAAAATGACGACGACGGGGTGTTCAATCCTCAATTTGAAAAAGCCTTTTTTTTACTGAGTCTTGATCATATTGTTGTTCTAAAAAGGGGCGTGGCTAGTTCCAGATTTTGAGGAAACTGTCCCAAGATCCAGTCGCCACTGCCATCCCATCCTCTGTCACGCCCAGACAACTCACTCGATTATCATGACCAGCTAACACACCTGCAAATAGAACAAAACACCATTTTAGAACAAACAAAACAATATTTAGAACAAAACAAATTTTTTAGAACAATTCATAAATAAAAAAACACTAGAGATAATTATCTAAACCTAATCAATTTTTCAACATTTTCTCTAGAAAAAAAAAATTCAAAAATGTTGGTTGTCGCCACAATTTTTTTCTTCTAAAACTTCCTAGAAAACGCGAAAAATACATGTTTCAACATTTCCGTGAAAATGAGATTTTGTTTTTGTTCTGAAATCTAAAGAATATGAAAAATAATTTTCAAAATTTCCAAGAAAAATCTAATTTTATATTTCCGAAATCTATTTCCGAACTTTTCTAGAAACGTAAAACAAATTGTCATTTTTCGATATTTCCAACAAAATCTCCTTTTTTCGGTAAATGTTCGGTTTTCTGAAAAACGTTCAAAATACATAATTTTTTTAAAGCTCAAAATCTGTTTTTTTTTTGTTCTGAATTTTCCTAAAAATGTGACAACCCTGTACCCTGTCGTTTTACAATATTTCTAAAAAATATGATTTTTCAAAATTCCCTCAAAAAAGCTTCTTTTTTCAAACATTCGGACCTAATGTTTCTTTATATTGTGCTGTTCTCTAAAAAAAATAGTTTCTCTTTGCACTTTAGTATGGTTGGCTACGCCTGCCGCTCCCGAGTTAGTGTTTTAAAAATTTGAAAAATCTGTCCTAAACTTTTAGAAAATCTAAAAAAAGCCCCCTTTACCCGCTCGTTCTGTCTTCATGGAATCCCAGACGTTGCAGTTGAAGTCGTCGTATCCGGCGAGGAGGAGGCGGCCGGACTTGGAGAAGGCGACCGAGGTGATTCCGCAGATGATGTTGTCGTGCGAGTACATCGCCAGCTCCTGATCAGCACGAATGTCAAACAAACGACACGTCGCGTCGTCAGACCCAGTCGCAAACGCAAGTCCGTTCGGGAAAAACTAACACCAATTAACTCATTAATTAACTAATTAACTCACCAATTAACTAATCGGTTACTTAAGAGTACTTAAGGGACAGAAGGGCGTGGTCATTTATCACAGCTCAAGCAGAGAGAAAACTCAGAAAAGCTCCATGCTCAATTTGAAAGAGACAAAAATCTAGTTTTATTTTTAAAAACTTGAAAATAAAAAGCTTATAAAGTTTTTTTTTTTATAGTTTTTTTTAACTTGCTTCTAAGCTCTAAAACAATTTTAGAAAACTCAACTTTTAACTACACAAAAATAAAAATAGTGAAACAAACTCGACTTAAAAGTTAAAATATACCGTATGGTCATCTGTTAACCGTGTGGTCATTTGCTAACTCTCAAAAACTTTTGAAGTTAATTTATTTGCTCATATCGTTCTTCCTGAAAGGAAATTGTACAATCGTAAATTTTCCACTCTTCCATATCTGTCCGTATCCGAAATCGTGGGAAATGATGATGAAATTTGAAAGTTAGCAGATGACCACGCGGTAAGGTTAAACTTATTATTTAACTTAAAGTTATAAGCTTAAGTAAAACAAGTTAATTGTTAATTAAAACTTACAGCAACTGCATTCAAGTCAGACTCGTGTCCACTGAAGGTAGACTTACACATTCCGTCCCTCACGTCCCACAGCTACGGATCCAAATTAAGGAAAAAAGCAGAGAAAAAAAAAACGAGTTGAAAACAAAAGAACGTGCATAATGACAAAACGAAGTTAATTAATTGACAGTTAATTATTTAATTAGTAAGTCAAGTCAGTTAGCTTATTTAAATGTCTTGCGCATTATCTAAACTACATTATTTAAAATCCTAATTACAAAAAAAAATCAGTAGTTCTTAGCGTCCTAAGTATCTCATGCACTAGCTTGTTTTTTTTTTTTAATTTCAAATCCCGCGTGAATTCAAAAATTGAGATAAAAAACAATCGCTCGGCTGTTAGCTCGAAAGTGAGAGAAAAGTGCATAAGACTGCCAAATCGCCCAGAGGTCAAGGGTCAAAAAAGGTCATCGTAAGGTCAAACTCTTACGCCTATGGCATTGATGTCTGACTCATGTCCTGCAAAGGTATAGTGACAGAGTCCGTCTCTCACGTCCCACAACTAAGAGTGTAACAGCACAATTAACTTTTAAAACATTTGAAAACTTCAAAACTTACAAAACTTATAAAACTTTAAAACTTACAAAACTTATAAAACTTTAAAACTTACAAAACTTTAAAACTTATAAAACTTTAAAACTTGTAAAACTTAAAAAAATACCTTCGCGGACCCCTGCTACGCAAAACAAGTGTCGTATCAAAAATTCACCTTAATCTTTAAAATGTTGAAAAAAAAAAAGTTTCATGACCTAAAATCCTGAATGTTCAGCCATTTTGAAAGTATGTGAAGATCTTAAACTATCATATCAGCCTAAATTTTTGGAAATTTTGAAAATCGCAATTTGGCAATCCTGACTAAATCCTAACTTAAAATTTTGAAAATCGTTCTTGAGTCCAATATTTCTAAATTGATTGAGAGATTGTTTGAATAAAGGGGTCATGACCTTAGCCGAGGCGTCGCAGGCCCCTGAGACGAAGGTCCTCATGTCGGGGGCGAGGGAGAGTGACATGACGTCTCCGGTGTGGCCCGTAAAGGATGTACACTGCTGTCCCGTTTCTATGTCCCAAAGGGCACAGGTCATGTCACCTGAGCTCGACACGATCTGATTGTCGTCCAGGAACCGACAGCAACTCAAATATCCCGTGTGTCCCGTCAACTCACGACTCACCCGCACGTTACCCTCTCTTGTTTTCAAACTGTTAAAAAACACACTTTTAGAACAAAGCAAGGAACAATTACCCATTTTTTAAACAATCCTTTGAAAGCAAAATAATGGCCAATTTCAAAACGCTGACCAATTTTTCTTCTTACAAAAAACAAAAACAGTCATGCTTCTTTTTGAAGAAAAATTATTTTAAAATGAAAAATATTTTCAAAAAATTAAAAAAAAAACGCGTCTATCAAAAAAATTTTCAGCTTTTTATGTTTTATTTTTTTTTGGCCATGGGACCAGACTAGGCGTGAGGAATGTAGATTTTACAATTAGTTGTTAGTTGTTCTAAATCACCGTTTCTTTAAAGATTTCCATTCAAAAGTGGTTTACATGTTTGTATACACTGGTGCATATGTTATGGCTGTGCTGAGAGCATATGTTTGCCTACCTGTAAATGGAGCAGATATTGTCGAGTCCACCACAAGCGACGTAACTGCCCGAGGGAGCATAGGCACAGGTCATGACCCAACTGGAGCGGAGTGGGATGGCATGCACTTTGTTCGTCGTGTACGAGTCCCACACAATCAGCTTTCCGTCCTGTGAGGCGGACACGAGGTTCCGCGAGTCACTTCCCCAGTGCATCGCGTAGATCTTCGCCAGGTGACCACGCAGGGTCCGTCGTGTCCGCATCTGGATCCGCCCGATCGGCTCCAGGTTTCCTGTCGCCTGGACCAGGGTCGTGTCACAGGCCGCCTTCCGCGCATCCTGCCAATCACAATTCAAATCAAACACAGAGCAACCTTTCTTGACGAATCAACCTTAACTTTGTAACTTACAAAGTTAAGGTTACAAAGTTACAAATTGTAAGTAACCCTTCACTGTGGAAGTAACCAATAAATTTGAAAGTAACCCTTAACTTTACTTGAAAACTTACCCTGATGGCATTTTTCAGTGTCTCTGCTTCCTGGCGCAAACTGTCCAGCTCGTTCATCCTCACCGACGCTTCTTGAGATTGGGACTGATGAGATCACAGACCTGAAATTACAACAAATGATCTCAACAACACCTCAAGGTCAAGTTGTAGGTCAAGAGGTCAAGTTATAGGTCAAGAGGTCAAGAAGGGTCAACTTCAATTTCCCTAAAATTCACTCCGTGTCCGTAAAGATGGAAACTTTCAGAATGAATCTCTTCATCGTGAAAAGAGCTAAAACTATTTCAATAACTACCGGCCGCCCATTTGTTACTTGACGTTACAACTTTCCATTTAATTTTGAACTCTGGTGAGTGAAAGGGGGTTTGAGAGGGGAATCGTCAAATTCAAAATTGAATTGAAAATTGAAACGTCAACTAACAAGTGGGCAAGTTAGTAGCCAAAAAGCCCGTCCTTGATAAAATAATGGTTTTGTAATAGGAGGCCCATATCTGGTGTATTAAAAACAGTAAAAGAGGATAGGAGAAGAGGCTTTTTGTGTGACCGTGCCCTACTTCTTCACGATCAGCAGAAAAGTTCTCCCCATGCAAACAGCCCTAATCTCATATCACTTACGCATTCCCAAAGTCGGGATTTATTAAATAAGAATTTTAATTAACACTACATTTTTTTTTGTATTTCAAAACTATTAAATTACTAAAATTATTACTTTTTTTTTTATTATTAATTTAATTATTAAAAACTGCAAATGCACTTCAAAACCAGAACAGGGTCACGACGGTCTGACCCATCTCCCTCATTTCGACGAACCCTAAATGACACCCATTACCGAAAAATTGTTTTTTTTTTTCTCGGGTCTCTGCTAGTGCAACTTATTTGTCAACTGTGAGGGTTAACAGCGATCCCTAGGTTAACTCAATGCTTAAACCCACCTCCAGACTGCACTGAGGAGATGAGCACTGGAGCACTATATCACTGTACTCTCTCTGTAAGAGTAATTGGAAGTGAGTAAATGAGGTAATTTGGAGTCAATTACTACTACCCCTTCTGCATGTAAAAGTTAGCATAATTAGTTAATTGCCTTTGTAAATAACCGTGTCCACTTTCACTACTCTTAAACTTGTTGAGAGTATTTGGTTTGCCGGAGGACGGTGGTCGGCGGGGGTGGGGTTCTGTGTCCCACGGGGTCCATGTACCCCCTCTGGGGTCCCATACTTCACTGAGCACGTGACCTGACCCCCACTGCTCCCTTACCCTTATCCCAAAGGGTCAGACGAAGGTCAAGGGTCGTCGATTCTAGGCTCTGACGTCAGCGTGTACTTGGTTCGAGAGGCGGCTGAGGAATGGGAGAATCACTCCCAGACTCGGCTCGAGTCGGCTCACTTTCTGCCATGCTCAAGACACGGCTAATATCCGGCTCCTGCCTCACAATGCCCCACTATGCAGAGAGGGGGTGAAAAGGAACAGGAGAAAGTTGGGTGAGGCAGAGGAGAAGATAAGGAGCAAGGAGAATATGTGATCTAGGCGGAAGAGGTATGCACCGCTCAATGAGGATATACTCACCACTCCCTTACTCCAAGCTCATCCACAAAGTGCAAAACATAACTTCTTCCTCTCAAAATAATAATTATACTCAATTGTCCCCAAAATACTCATTATACTCACTTGTTCCCAAAATACTAATTATATTCCATTTTTCCCCAAAATACTCAAATATAATAGCTTACTCCCAAAATCCTCAACTACCTACACGGTGTGGGGTTGTGGGAAAAAAGGAGTGGACCGGGACCGGGATTCGATCTCGAGCAGAGCAAAAGGTAAGGTTGCTAGTGTTTACCACTAGACCATGGTGCCTCTTATACCAAGAGAGGCTCAACCAACTCACTAATGCTCTGCAATCCCAAAACGGTAGCTCCCAAAATACTCAATATACTTACTTACTTGCTCTCAAAATACCCAACTACTCGCTTGCCCCCAAAATACTCACTTGCTCCAAAAATATTCAATATACTTATTTGCTCCCAATATACTCAATATGCTCACTTTTGCTCCAAATCTCAACTTTATTTTCAACGTCTGGTCTGAGCGTGATCCTACTCACGTACTCTCTACTCCAAGAGGGTGAGTAGTCAACCCACAAGGGCAAGTACTCGACTGTACTTTCTGTGAGGACGAATACACTTCTCGAGTGTAACTACTCCACACGTGTGCTCTGAGAGCTGAGCACTCGCTTTTGAGTACGTCCTCACTCTCCGCTCCGGCCTAGGCGGAGGGCGCTAGGGAAGGTATCGATTCTGCCTCCACTGTGACTCCTGGGGAAGCGGGGCATTAGCGGGTATTTGGGGCTTTTGGCACAAGTCAAGTCCCCGTCTCCACTACCGGCCTTCTCCAGGAAAAACTATGCTTTCTCCAGCACCCAAACTCTCCAGCAAAACTCCAGATCTGTCCAGGAAGTGAGCCAAGTGAGGATGTGAGGCAGAAGGGCTAAATATGATTTCTCCTTCTTCCGATTCAATTCCATCTTTTCATTCATTCACAACTCCCAATTTTAGACAAGCATTTTTAGAACAACACACTTCTCACCCCATTCATTCCAGATGCAAATCGAGTGGATTTGCAAAACTAATCCATTTTCTAAAATATTTAGAAAACATGTTCTAAAAATGCAGAAAGCATGTTTTTGTACATGTTAATCTAGTTTGAGCACATGAGCGGAAGAGGCCCTTCCTCAGGCCGCAGGAAATCCTCATCAAAAAGGAGGATCATAGGCAAATCAGGATTATTCAACTTTAACACAACGTGAGCAACGGCGAATGATTGCCAATTTTGCAGAAAGGCCTACTCGCAGAAAACGTTTAGCCATACTCATACTTCTCCAGCATTCAAACAGCATCAATATCAAATACTTCTCCAGCATTCAAACAGCATCCATCTCAAATACTTCTCCAGCATTCAAACAGCATCAATATCAAATATTTCCCCAGCATTCAAACAGCATCAATATCAAATACTTCTCCAGCATTCAAACAGCATCCATCTCAAATACTTCTCCAGATTTCAAACAGCATCCATCTCAAATACTTCTCGATCATTCATAAATTATCTACCATAAATACTTCGGCAGCACTCAAACAGCATCGACATTCGTTTGGCTACTTTGACAGCATCAATTACCTTTTCCAGTATTGAAACAGCTTCGACTACCTTTTCCAGTATTGAAAAAGTATCAACTAATTCTCCAATATATTGAAACAGCATCAACAACTTCTCCAGTATATTGATTTCGATTGCTCATCCGCGGATGTAATTGCACAGCCCCAAATCGGTATCTTGGTGGGGAGAACTTCCCAAAGATTCCTGCTGACGCTGAGATTTGTTGGGAAATTTTCCCCAACGGTTGGGAAAAGTTTGCTAACTTTTTGAAATTTCCCAATTTTTTTTAATTATTTCCCGAAATAACCCTAGGGGATTAAAATTTTGAAAAAATTTCCGGTACCCTGGATACCAAGACTTTTCCATCCACGTGCTCATCCAGGATTGAAGCCTTATCGATTGCTCATCCAGTATTGAAGTAGCATCGAATACTTCTCCAGCACCCAAACAGCATCCTACGAAAAGCTTGGCTAAGTCGCTAGAAATAGCATCAAGCATCTCCAATCCTGTCCTTAGTTTGTGACTAGAACCTAGATTTGCCCTACAAATACGAATTCCAAGCAATGTAGTCCAACTAAAAAGTGAAATTACCCCTAGCCTTAGCCCCAAGATAGAGGGTTAACAAGGTTAAATAACCTAACCTAAACCTGAACGTTTTGCAACATCACAGGTAGAATAAGAGATAACCACTAACACAACTAATTAACATTTCCTAAACACATCTAATTAACTCTGTTGTCTCGGGATCCTGACAATGGTTGGTGTTAAAAAAACTGCCCTTCAGCCTCCAGGCAGAGCCCAAAACAACTCCACCAACTCAATCAGCCAATCACAAGTCGAGCTGAAAAAACTACAGCGAATCAACAACCAATAGAAAGGCTCCATTTAGCAGATCGTAATACCGTTAACCGTTATTCGTCCTCGTTGACTCGTTACCAGAACTAAACGATGGCCCAACTTGCATTCACATCGCCGCGGCGAAGATCAGCTTCATAAACTGAACGGAACAAAAGCGCCGTTTGGAACGGTGTTCGCACGGTGGTCTGGAGAGGAAAACACGGTGACCAAGCACGGTGTCGACCTCTGACCTCGATCAACCTTCCGACAGTGGTTACTCCGGCTGCCTCCGAGCCATGGACGGAAGGTTATAGACAAGAGAGTGAACTAATTAGGCTTAACTAATTAGTTACCTCAACCAATTAGGAAAAGCGTAAAATACAAAATGGAAACCTTGTTTACATGAGCCGAATGATTTTGATCGTGATTTACCTAATTGATTGACGGAGTCGGTGGCCGGTGGGTGTTTGATTGATATGGAGTAAAGAGAGGTAGTGCTTACCATTAATTGGCGTTGGTTAAGTGTTGATGATTAACCAGGTGATTAAGTTAGTAATCAAAGTAATCAGCTTCACTAATCGCAAACAAGGAACTTTGTGGACTCTTTGCATAGAATTTACAAGTGAGGTTTTCGGAGGAGAGGTGCCTTCACTGGGCGTGACTCGGAACACTTCGGCCTCCCGGTGACGTCACAAAGTCTACCGCATAAAACCGCCAATTTCAAATCCTCCGCTGAAACGGGTTGCTCTAGCAGCTCCTCCTCCTCGGCTCCCCTTTTCAATCTGCCAAGACTAACCTCCCCATCTGTGTACATAGATGGGCAAACTAAAAAATTTAAAATTGTTTACTTTTCTCGATTATATAAACTAATTTTCAATATTAAATAATATAAAAAATAATAATGAAAAACAGTAGAAATAAATTCAGAGTTAACAGATGACTGCACGGTAGTATTAAATGGAGTTTATGTTATGTATGTCACAGTAAGAAAAAAAAATTGTGCTCTTTACTGTGCGACTATTCTGTGTTTGATAAAATTTTAAAATTAATTAATCTTATTAATTAATTAATTTGTAAATTGTTTTAATAAAGTTTTTATTGCTTTGCAATGGAGTAAGTTACCTTGATACTTGTAAAATTCTAATAATATTAAGATAATGCTTGTAAAACGCTAATTAAATTAACTTAATGACAATTACAGTGAGGATTGTGACAGAAAAAATAATGTACTTAATTTAAACTTTTGAAATACAGAATAATTACTTTCATTTGTACTAATTAATTAGATACTCGAGAAAGTTGTAGATTTTTATTTTAATTTGCATTGCTTGTCGGATTGTGATTTTTTAAAGAGAGTGCAGTGATGCCCATTGGTGTGTGGTGTTAATAACATTTGTCAGCGTGGAGCCGCTTCTCGGACCAATAAATTTAGGAGTTGTTAAAATCATTGGACTGAAAATCACTTTCGTTTTTTTTTCTAAAAAAAAATCGAAAGTTAAACTTAACAATCCATTTAATTGCAATTAAAGTTAATTGGTAATTAACTAATTATCCAAAATCAAAGTTAGTTGCATCGCCTTGAAATGGCAAATAATCCACCACCAACACTCAAGGTGAGTTCTGGGGAGCATGCCGGCTAATTATCAATTAAAGTGTCAATTACTTAGAGAATCATGTTAACCTAATTTGCATAATTGTATAAGATGGAGGACCTGGAGAAGGCTGTGCAGCTCCTGAGCATGGGCGCCAACAAGGCGCCGCGAACGGCTGCCGAAGCCGTGACACGACCCTATGAATTCTGGTCAACACAGCCCGTCCCTAAGCTAGGTAACACGTTAGGGCACTTGACCTCTTGACCTTTTGAAAAGGTCAAGTTTGAATACTAATTGATCTTAACTAATCGATGACCTTTGACCTTAGACGAGAACGTGACTGTGAACGAAGCCATTGAGCCGAACGTGCCTCGAGAGCAACTCCGTCAAGAGCCCTACAGCCTCCCTGACAGCTTCGTCTGGGACACGCTAGACATTGACGACCCGGCAATTGTAACGTTAACTTAATTAGCTAATCATTAAACAAACATAATTAACTAATTGTGATTAAAATGGTGAGATTAATCGTCATAACTTAATTGGTTGGTCTTTAGCTCAAGGAGCTCTACACTCTTCTTTCTGAAAATTACGTCGAGGATGACGACTGCCTCTTTCGCTTTGACTACCCTTCTGACTTTCTAGTCTGGTAATGCCTGGCACAGTTTTTAATCAAAATTTTCAAAAAAAAACTATTCGAAATTTTCAAAAAAAAAAATTCAACTTTTGGGAATTTTTCAAAATTTTCATAATTTTAGGGCACTGAAACCTCCGGGCTGGAAGCTAGAGTGGCACTGTGGAGTACGCGTGGCCAAGAACAAAAAACTCGTAGGCTTCATTTCAGGAATTCCTGCCACGATTTCAGTACATTCAAAGTAATCCTTTTATTATAACAAAACTAAAAAAAAACTCTAAAAACTTTTAATTACATACGAATTCAAAAGCGTTTCAAAATTGTTGCTTTTCAAAAAATATTGTATTTAATCTAAAAATCTTTAAGAAAACTTGGGTTTGTTTTCGTAGGACCATTAAAATCGTGGAGATCAACTTCCTCTGTGTTCACAAGAAGCTGCGCTCGAAGCGCGTCGCTCCAGTGCTCATTCGTGAAATTACACGACGCGTGAACCTTCACGACATCTTCCAAGCCGTGTACACGGCGGGCGTGGTGCTGCCGAAGCCCATTTCCACCTGTCGCTACTGGCACCGCTCCCTCAACCCCAAGAAGCTCATCGAAACGCGCTTCTCCCACTTGACGCGTAACATGACGCTGCAGCGCACCATCAAGCTCTACCGCCTCCCTAGCGAGACGAAGTGCGGATCGCTGCGAGCGCTGAAAGTGGAGGACCTCCCCTCCGCCCACAAACTCCTCTCCTCCTTCCTCCCCAAGTTCAAACTCACTCCGGAGTTCTCACTGGAGGAGTTCACGCACTGGTTCTCTCCCAAAACCAACATTGTCGACACATACGTCGTCGAGTCCAACGGAACCGTCACCGGTAAAACCTCAATTAACTTTAACTAACTTTTCAATTTTTAACTTTAAAGTTAAATTTAGGAAGGAACGTTATAAATATGTAAGCCGTCGATACGCGTGAACTGGTTTTTCAGAAGAGTTTTTCATCAAAGCTGCTCCACGGTTGAGTTTTTGAAGAAAGAGTTTTTTAAAAGAGATGTCACTTTTTACACGCTTTTGTGGGTTGAGTTTTTGAAAAGATGTTTTGAAGGAAACTTTTATTTTTGCTTAGCTTTTTGAGAGTGAGTTTGTGAAAAAGAGTTTTTGAAGAAAACTCATATTTTTACTTTTACCTTTTGAGAGTTTCGAGTGTTTGAAAAAGAGTTTTGAAGAAAACTCATATTTTTACTTTTAGCTTTTGAGAGTTTCGAGTTTTTGGAAAAGAGTTTAGCGCTTTGTTTTTTGCAGATTTTTTTACTTTTTTTAAAATATTAAGTTTGGTTAATTACTCATTAAGTTTAGGTTTCAAAATTTTTAAAACAAGTTTGTTTTTTTAAATTTCAGATATGATCAGTTACTACTCCCTGCCTTCGACAGTGGTGAACAACCCTCTTCACAAGTCCATCAAGGCTGCTTACGCCTTTTACAACGTTGCCACATCCATGTCCCTCCATGACCTCATGGCAGATGCACTTGTCATTGCCAAACGGGTAAAGCAATTAACTTTTAATTAAAAATGAAAGTTAATTGAAATCAAGTCAAACTTAAAGTTAATTGAAGTAGAGTTTACGTTTTCACTTTTTTTTTCAGTAGAGTTTTCATTATTTTTCAGAGAGTTGAGTTTCAAAAACAAAGGTTTTCACTTAGATTTCATTTTATGAACTTTTTATTTAAAAAAAAACTTTGATTTTGTATTCTTATAATTTTGAAGTACTTTTTAAGAGATGAGTTATTTTCAAGAAAAATAGACTTTTAAAAAAAGATTTTTTGAGTTCTCTGAAGTCTTCATTTTTCACTGAACTTTTTGAGACGACTGTTTGAACAAAAAAAAAGTGTTGACGTTATTTTTTTTTAAGGGAAAAGGAGTATTTGCTTGTTGAATTAAGCTCAAGGTAATTAAAAAATTTAGTTAATTAAAGTTAATTGTGATTAACTAATTGTTGTAGAACGGATTCGACGTCTTCAACGCCCTGGACTTGATGGACAACAAGGAGTTTCTGGAGCCGTTGAAGTTCGGCGTGGGAGATGGGAACTTGCAGTACTACCTCTACAACTGGAAGTGCCCCGCCCTAGATCCCCACCAAATTGGCCTCGTCCTCCAGTAGACCCACTTAATTAACTAATTAATTAAACTTTAATTAATTAGCTAAACCTTAATTAAACTTTAGCTTTAATTCACTGTGAAGAGAGACAGCAAAAGCCAAGAGCTCAAATGAGGGTAAAAAAAATAAAGTTTTGATTTATAGCAAATCACTTCCTTTTCCTTTCACCGTCATGGTCTTGAGGTAGGCTTGGATATTAAGGTGGAGGTTAATTGAGTTAAGGCAATTAGTTAATTGAGTTAATTAAAAGTTAATTGAGACAGTGAGGCGCCTCCAGCGAGGTTGCGCATGCGCTCAACTGCCCGCCGGCCGCTGAGAAGGATATGAAAAGGATATAGCGCACTTTGTGAGTCCCTCCTGCTTCCTTGCTTTTTTTTTTATCTCTACCAAGGCTTAATTACTTTACACCGATTACCGGGTCCGGAACGTCAACCGGAACCAAATCCACGGTGTGCACGGTGTCACTTAACTTTACGGCGTAAGTAACGGTGTTATTTAAATCAAAGTTAATTGCAGCGCAGCTCAACTTAATTAACATTTAGATAAGGAAACATTGACGGGATAACATGCTCTTGTTTCTGTGGTAAACCGCCAATCGAAACCGATTGACTTAACAGGAGTTGGACCGCGTGGCCTTTGACCTTTTTCGATTGATGACCTCCGGTCATGGTAACGAAGTAAGGCATTAGTGACATGACATGAAGTGACATGGGTCGTTGTCATGTCACAGGTGTCCTTGTCAATGAGCATTAGCCAAGGTCGTAAGGGAATGTAATGTTAATTGATGGTCAGCTTTTCTAGAGGTCAAAGAGGTCAAGTGACGGATCGTCAGTCCAGGAGTGGCAATGAAGTGAAAGGGCGTATTTTAGGTGTTTGTAAATGAGAAATATAAGGAGGTCAGGAGAGGTCATGTCAGTGATAAGAGGTCAGAGGTCAAGTGAGTGATAACGTAAAAGTGAGTGCTGGAATGAGGAAAGTGGGTCACGTGGTTAATCTTGGCTAATCCTAAGAAAGGATTAAGTATATAGGGAATTAAGTTGTTAATCAGCAGAAATCTTTTAAAGTAAGATTAAAGTTAGGTGGGTTGATTAGTTAACTATTCTTAATTAACTTTAATTTAAGTTAATTAACTAAGTTATTCTTTTGCAGACGTGAGTAATGGTTTCTGGGACCGCCGCCGCTCCTCCCGTAGACGATGTGGAAATGGACTCGAGCACACTGAACAACTCTGTCGCTGGGAATCACCTTCCGCCAAACGCCGTGCCCACCGCCGCCGCTGGTCACGTGATGGAGGGCAACGGCACCGTGGAAGCGATTGAGGCCCAAGTGCTCATCCTCGACGCTGGAGCTCAATACGGGAAGCTAATTGACCGCCGCGTTCGTGAACTCGCCGTTCACTCCGAGATACTTCCTCTTAACACTCCCGCCTCCAAGGTTCAGCTCACTGGTGCTAAGTAAGTTTAACAACTTAACTTTAACCTCTGGTTAACTAAACTAATTAGTTTAACTAACTCTCATTAGTTAACTGAAACTATGTACTGTTACTATTTACCAAGTCAATTAAGTACGACTTGGCGACTGTAATTTCAGCGACAGCGAACAGCCCGATCCAAAACCGATCAATTGCAGAACATCTGAAGTAAATCGATTGATTGCGTTTAATCGCGATTCGTCACAAAAAAGAAGCGACGAATCGTAGAATTCGAAGTTTAGAATTTAAAATTTTAACTTCTTCTGGTTTAACTAACTGTAATTAGTTAAACCAAGAACTAGAACTAAACAGCTTTCAACTAATTAATAATTAATTACGAATTAATTAAGTGTGAGTGGAGCCTAGACACAGCTAACGTGTGTTACGTAGTAGTAAATAAAGTAACCTAACCTAGTAAATCGCTGTTCTCTGAAGTGATTGATTAGCAAAATATGAGCAATTTTAGCGTATCGTGTCAACAATATTTTAGTTGAAAATTAAGTTCAGTTCAAGTTAGTTGGGCTAGTTGATTTATGTTAAGTCAGTTGATTGAGTCTAAAACTTAAAGTTAGTTAAGTTGATTTTGGTTAACTGAGGTTAATTAACTTTGATTGTGTTTTAGAGCGCTGATTATTTCGGGGGGACCGAATTCGGTCTACGACGTCGACGCACCGCTCTACGACCCCAAGATATTCAAGCTCGGTCTTCCGATCCTCGGCATCTGCTACGGTATGCAAATGATGAACAAGGAGTTCGGGGGCACGGTCATCAAGAAGGAGATGCGTGAGGACGGTGTCTACGCCGTGGAGTGCCAATCACAATCAAAACTGTTCAAGTGAGTTAACGGTTAATTGCAATTAACGAAATTAGAACAATTAAGTTATAGTAAAGTCAATTAAGCCAGAAACGCAATTAAATTTCGGTAAGTGTTTGGAAGCGAAGATTTTTATGATTTTTTTTTCGAGCAGAGGACTGGGCAAGAGTACTGAGGTTCTCCTGACGCACGGCGACAGCCTCGACCGTGTCGGCAACGGTTTCAGCGTCATCGCTTCTTCGGGGAGCCTCGTCGCAGCGATTTCGAACGAAGAGCTGAAAATCTACGGCGTTCAGTTCCATCCCGAAGTAGACCTCACCCGAGACGGAATGACGATGTTCCGAAACTTTTTATTCGACATTTCCCGAATCCAGCCGAGCTTCACGCTCCGGTCCAGAGAAACCCAGTGCATCGAACACATCCGTTCGGTCGTCCCCTCAAATAATATTGTCCTGGTAAGGCTTAATTGTAATTAACTGAAAAGCCATTTAATTAAACTTAACTGAGAGAAGTATTTAATAACTTGAAAAGTTAGTTAACTTGTTAGCTAACCGGCGTTTCACTAATTATTTTTAATTTATGTTATTTAATTGCAATAGTTTTTTGGATGTTTTGATTTTGTAACTTTATAGCTTTTGTTTCGTCGACTTTTGTACTTAAAAATGATTTTTCATGGTTTATTCTCCTGCTAAGGTTACATTCGCCTTGGTTAAGTTCTCAGCCTTTATTTTTGTGTCGTGGGTTCGATTCTCGGGAGGAGCTGGGATTGGGCGGTGTTTCTTTTATATAAAAAGATCATGTAATTTGGTAAAATCTTGATTTGCATGATTTTTTCCAGATGTTGTTGAGTGGTGGAGTTGATTCGACTGTTTGTGCAGCTCTGCTGAAGAAGGCGCTGCGAGAGGATCAGGTATTTATTATTATTATAACTAATTATAATCTCATAATTATTATTAACAATTATAATTAGTAATTACAATTTATTTAATGATTACGAGTACCACGTAATTAATTACTGAGAGTGTTTCTGCGATTGTTGCTTAACATAATCAAGGCATGTAATTACCGGGGTTGATTAAATCATTGAACGTATAATAACGATTTAAATTAACTTACAGTGTAATTAGTAATTAACTAATTAGAGGGTTAATTGCAGATTTTAGCGGTGCACATTGACAACGGTTTTTTGCGTAAGAATGAGAGCGAGAGTGTGGAGACGTGTCTGGTACGGTTGGGCCTCAAAATCCGAGTGGTGCGCGCCGCCCCCGAATTCTACCTCGGCACCACCAACCTCCCACTCGACCCCACCAACCCCAAGAGGCTCATTCCCTCCAAACAACTCTGCTACGTCACTGACCCCGAGGAGAAGAGGAAGATCATTGGGGACGTCTTCATGCGGGTGAGTGTAAAGCACAGCTCTGGTTAGAGGGCCGGACCGGAGAGCGTGAGATGTGGGTTCGAA
>VYYI01001465.1:4071-19423 GCA_021029175.1 Bilobella aurantiaca
GTCACTATGACCGCCATTAAAATTAGGGGTGGCCTAGATTAGCCTTAAAAAGGTCGAACGCAGGTGCATTTTGGGAAGCGTAGGAAGGACCTAGAAGGTCAAATGAGGTATCACTGGATCCGTCATACCCTCTGCTCCCATTTCTTGAAAGGAATTAGAATTCGCAAATAATTCTGAGAGATTGACTAGAAAAATGTAGATTTAACAAGATTTTTCGTCTTTCGGTGGCTCTTGTAAAGTCCACGGAGAACCTATCATCAATGTAATCCCAAGCACTTGAAGATTAAGGGCTCCCTTTTCCAATGCGCCCTTACTCGACCTTCTACGTCTTGTCTACGATTTAATAAATGCACCTGTAGTCGAAATGTCAGAAAACAATTGGAATTGTTTGTAAACAAAAACTAAACGAAAACCTCAACTTTGATTTTGGTGCAATTGTGTTTTGGCTTTGCGCGGCAAATTCAAATCTCTTTCGAATTATAATATTTATTTCAAAACTGTCACTTGATCTGGTTCATTCTCTTTGATTGAATTCCTGTTCTCTTGATCACTAATTAATTAACTTCTTATTATCTTAATTAACAATTAATTAACTTAGTTAACAACCGTCCTCGTCAAGCACAACTCACAGTTGCACATATGGTGGCCCAGACACGCCCGCGGCGGAATGGACTCCCTCCAATTGAGTATGAGGCCCTTCGAACTGCTCTGAAGACTAGGGCAAGTGTTCACTTGCCGAAGATTGGGGCGGGTCTGAGTAGGGGAAACTGGGATAGAATCAGTGATATCATCAATCAAGAACTAATTCATCTCGAAATTCCCGTTTTTGTCCTTGTTTGTGTGTAAGTGAATTTGCTCAACAATATTTTGTTGATTTACAAAAATTCAGTACTAAGAACTTGATTTTTACAATTAGTTCTTATAACCACAGCGTGCGATCCGCCTGCGACTGGCGCTAATGGCGGTTTCCTACAACGATGATTAATAAATAAGTTGTTTATCCTTTGCAAGCTTCCCGTCTTTAATGCATTTATAAGTTAGAGTCGAGGTTTTAAATTGATTCCGCAACGCCTACATGTGAGTCTCTAAGAATACAGCCAATATTCAAGTGCAACCTCTGTCATATTCTTCTTCTTAACAAAGTTCATTAGGAAAAATTGTTGAAAAAAGTAATTGGCAAAACCCTTTGGTTAAAACCATTTTGGGTTTTAAGCGAGATTACCGTATAAGCCAGATTCATGAATTGGTTGCCCATTTGTCACGCACATTGCGTGGAAGCAAATTTTAGTTTCTTCAAACGTCTTATTGCATTCTTTTTTTATTCTTTTTTTATAAATTAAACAGTTTTCAAACTCTAACGCAAGCTCCAAATTGTACATTTTTGTATTCATCTTTGATGGAGGAAGAAGCAGTGGTTAAGTAAAAATTAGTAATTATTCGAAATAAAAGTGATTTATGATGAAACAGATTGCGTTTACTTAAGAATGAATTAAAGGAGTTGGATTATGAAGGTTTAAAAGTAAGTAGCGTGATTATTTTAACAAAGTTTTGTAATTTATTGTAGGAATAAAATAAAGTTCTTGTATTTTTATACTTATATTTGATACTTACATTATAATAAAATTAAAATACAATAATATAAATACATAGGAAGGAATGATATAATATTATAATACATAAAAATTCATTTTAGTTTCTCTTTTTCATTTTTATTTCCACCAATACCTCGTTTGCTACAATGTTTCCACACGTGAGTTTGAGTGGTTGAGGGTTCTCATGCGCAGGAATAAACTCATAACGCCTGATAATTTCCGAAAAACTTTGTTTCATGCTTGCAAGGGCGAATCGCATAGCAACGCACTGTCGTGGACCCAAACCAAAAGGCATGAAAGTACCATTTACAATTTTTTCTCCAGATTCAGGTAGAAATCGTTCTGGTTTGAATAAATGTGGCTCAGAAAAATAGTCTAGATCGTTGTGCAGCAGATATAATGGTGCGTGTATAGCAGTTCCCTTTGGCAACCGAATGTTAGTACCTGGCAGTACAGTGTCTTCGGATGCAATTCGAAAACCTCTAAAAACTACACTGTTCATGCGCATCGCTTCATTAAGGGCCGCTTCAAGGTATGGCATTTGCTTAGTGTCATCATAGGTCACTTTTCGGTTAAGCCCTTTTCCAACTACTCCTACAACTTCGTCATATACTTTTTCTTGCGCTTTGATATTTTCCGCCAGTCGATAAGCGACGTATGACACAGCACTTGTCATAGTATCGAAGGCTCCCCCAAGTAGAAGTGTGGCATTTGCCATCACCTCAATTTCCTCTAAACCTTTGTTTTTGATGACGGCCTCATTATCTTGTGATTCCATCAGTAACTGCAACATATCTTTTTTATTATCGCCACCTTCTTTTCTATTTGCGATAAGTTGTAAGACAACGTTTCTCAAGTACAAAGAAGGTTCTGATGAAACGAATCCTAGCCCAAGTGCACTGCTGACCCAAGTTGGCAAATTCTCAATCAAAAATAAATCAAGAACTGGAAGCCTTAGCATCCTTTTTGCATTTTCTACAAAAGGATTTCCTGGTGTATAGGAATCTGTCTCCATGGAGTAGAAGGCTCCTACTGTAAGGTCCATTGTGAGACAGGCAAACAGGTTTCGTGCGTCGATTGGTTCAGTTTTAACGGAGATCTCGTCAACGTGCTTACAAAATTTCTCCAGAGGCTTAGATATGTCACTCAAAGCGTCCTTGATTTTGGAAGTGCTGAATGTTGCTGAAAGTACACTTCTCGCACGCTTCCATTTGCTACCAAGTGCATTTGCTATCATATTTCGGTCCAAGGCGTCCGGGCTCTCGACATCAAACATGCCGCCAAAAGAAGAGAAATTTTTTATCCAAATGTCTTGAATCAGATCTGAATCAGAAGTAACGAGTACCGGGCGTACTCCGTCGTAAGTGCCATAAGTTTTGCCAAATTTCTTGAAGTTTGCTTCATCAATGTCAGGGTAAGAGTTCAAGACGTATGATAGAGTGTTGCCAAAAAATGGAATTGGTGTCGGTCCAGAAATTCCGCGTGAGGACCAGAATGTAAATGGTTTTCTGTACTTAAAGTACACAAAAGTGAACAATAGTACTACTGCAACTACTAGTGTTTCGAAAACTGCTACTAACATTTTCGTAGTATACTTATTAATTTAGTATTTTTTCTAGGCCTATTGAAGCCAAGTATGAAGATCCAATGCAGCAGTTCAAGCTATTTATCAGGAATCAAAATGCAAACCAATGACGTAGTTTACGATAAAAAAAAACGTCAATTTGCAATGTGCGATTCTTAAAGCGCAGAACAACTGATATGATTTGATAAAAGTGAGGGCTTCGAAGGCAATCAAATATTTTAAACAATCTGAAGGATGTGTTACATATGCCAATAAGGTATTTATTTGCCATTACATTTCTATAATGCAGAACGTAAAGCACAACTCCTTCGCCGAAATCTAATGCATTCATTAGCAAAATTTTATTAATTTAAAAATCACTATGTACCACTTATTGCTACCTCGGGTAGCTGTAAATTTCCAAGTGTTTTTCAAATATTGAACAAGTCACTTTTTTTAAATTTTTAATTAAAACAATACTAAATTAAATTAAAAAATGTCAAGCTTATATCCAGGTCAAGTTTTTAGCTACAATTTTTTGTCACAGGCTATACATTAGTGAGTTAATGATAAAAACCAGCACTACTTGGGTCACTCACCATAAACTGCCTTTAATTCAATTAGTGAGTTAGATGCAGCATGTTTTGTGGCCAAGTGCACCACACTTTTAATGTAGCTAACTTTCAACAACTTAGAGTTCTAAGGAGTTTAAATTTTGCTACAAATACGCTAACTTTGTAAAAAGAAAAAGTGCAATTATGGCTCTTTGTAACTAATTTATGTCCTATAAACACATTCCTCAATTTAAAACCACCATCAACCAGCAAGCATAGTTAAATTAATTTATAAGCCTTCAAGATCTAAATCGTACAGCTTCAGAAAAAAATGCTGTAAACAACAAACTAAAAGCATGCATTGCTAAAGCAAGGCTCACCTTTGTTGTATGTCAAAATTTGTCATTCCACTCTGCAAAGTACAATTATACTTTACTTTAGCAAGTAGCTTGTTGACGTCGGAGTAGTTTCGAACGTCAGAAATTGATAGTGTGTCAACAGTTCTCTACTTGGACGAAAAGTCTGGTTTCACTGGTGCGTTGTAAAGAGCTGTAGTATCAGAGATGATGCGGTTCTTGAGATCAATAGATAATATTAAAAGCGTAAAATAAAACTACGCTATTTTCAGAGGCCGAAGTGACAGAAACTAAAATATCAACTTCCATTTCTGATAGCCTCCAGATCATTTATCGGAGGGTATGTTATAATATGAATTTCCTAGGATGTATGTAATTGTTGCAAAAGGATATGATTTCCATCAAGTAGTTAACAAGCTTTGGAAAAATAGTGGCAAACAAGAAAATGTGTCTACGTATTGATTGAAAGTGCTAAAAGCGTGAGAACGGGGTATAATTACAGTAAATTTAAACATTATATTTGAATTTCTAGACTTCGATATCAAAAGAGTCTTCAGCTTGTGAAGTACTGTTGAATCACAGTTGAGTGAGTTAAATGAAAAAAAAAATTAACCAAGAACGCTGAATAGGGTTTTTATAAACAATTTTTAATAGGAAGGTATCGTATGGCTAGTTTTCGGCTACTTAGATATGACTTGAATAAATGACTAATACGTTCCACTAAACCTTGTAGAAAGCCCTTTGTTTTCTTCACATCTGTAAATGTTCATAATTTTTTAAAAGCTAAGCTCGAAAGTATAAATCCGTGTAAGATACAAGATTTGTAGTATTCTATCTTAACAAAAATAGTCCCCATTCCTATGAGCCCTTTTTCGATTTCAATTTGGTGAACATTGCGTCAAAAACATGTTGTTTATGTTCGTTTTAGTTAACTTTATCCTTGAACAACCAATCAGATTTGAACTGCTGTAAACTATTTTTAAGCCTTATTTCCCCAACCATTTTATTCTGTTATGACGTTTGTGCCTTTGCTAAATAAACAACATATTTGCTCTAACCATTTTCGCTGTCAACACTCATGACGTGAGTCGGCGCCTAAGAAGCGATAGTTTTGACGTCAAAGGTCATCGCAACGTATCTAGCCTATTTAGCAACTTGCTAACTTGAGTTGTATACACCTCAAGTAAGTTTTCTGGTTATTAACAGGCAAGAAGAGGGAAGCATCATAAGACAAATCCTAGTGGCCTGAACTCTAGCCTTCGGGGAAGCATCGATAGCTTCGTAGCGCAACCACCCACTCCTCCAGTGCACATTGAGGTCTCCGCAAAGTTGCACTGTCTAAAAATACAAAGCTGAGGAAGCGTTTTTGGGAGCTACATGAAGCACACTTACATTTAGTCTTACCTCAATAGATCACGGAGGCTAAGTATGCAAATAAACGGCCTCTAAGGCATCTATCTATATTCCAGGTTCCTCTTATTCGATTGCAACTAAGCGCATGTAGTCTATTGAGCAAAACTGGACAAGTACAATAGAACTCTAATGATGCGAACGATGTGGCCAGCACGACCTCTACTTTAAAATATTGCGGCGACTTTTGATTTCATTGCTGTGAACATTGCGTCAAAGTATATTGTTGATTTATTTTTAAATAAGTGTATCCTTGAGTTGCCAATAAATTCGAACTATTTTTAATCTACCTTAATTTTTCGACGATATGATGTTGTTATGACGTCTGCAGCTTTGCTTCAAAACAACAAAGTTTTTCACTAAAATTTCAAGCTACATTGCTAAAATTACGAAGACGACTCTCTTCCTTTGCTTAATATAGAAATAATTTATTTAATTCAATTTGCAATGAATAGAAGAGGCTTGTCAAATGCCAAGTCACTTTACGACATTGAGGAAAACATTTACGACGGGATTTCTTCAAAAAATAAATTTGGAATTGTTGTTGTCATTAATTGAGTCGCAGGTACTCGCTTGTTTACTCCAAAATAGATCAGTGTGCGTTGCGGCAATTTGAACATCTTAGTGTTGGAATACACCCAAATTTGGTAGTTTTAAATTGTTAGTAGTGGTGGTTAACGTTATTAATTGTACCTTAAAATTTACTATGCCCAAGTTGTACAATAAGAGTCTTATTTATTATATTTTTAAGTTTAAGTCTACATTGTCATGTTGAATCAAACCTCCTTTACAATTAGCAAATCCAAATTTGGTATATTACAAGTTCTACAAACACTTCAATATGAGTTCACGAAGCCAAACCGTAATTCCAACACGCATTTGCAAGGAATAATGGTTAGCTCCGCGTTCAAAGTAAGTTGATTATCAAAGTTCATACGTTGCTTAAAAGAAAACTTTACAGCAAATACGAGATTATGTATTACAATAAAGCTGAAATTTGAGCATAGGCTAAGGCCCGGCCATGTGTATATTTTTATGTATAGGACTTTACAAAAAAAGGAAAAACATAGTAAATATACAAATGACTTCCATAACACGGGAAGTGAAATGTCTTTTTTGTTTTGTGATTTAATTCTAGTCTGAGGAAATACTAAAGTGTTCTTCATTGTTGTATTATTATACTGTTGCGACTTAAACTGATTGGTTTAGAGACAAAAACAAACATTAGAAGTCCAAAAGTCTCATGCGTAAAATAACTATAGCTTTACAATAAAAATTTAGTATAAAGGTTCAGGATTAATTAGTATTATTAACTAGGACAACCGGGCGGTGAAATAATTCGCAATTATAGTTTATGTCGAAAAGATATAAACCGTTGTAAAACGGTCAAGCAGTAGCGTAAGTAGGAAACTTAGAACTATAAAAATATTAAAATTAGAGTAGAAAATATCTTGCTTTTCGGAAGTCAATAGGCCATTTCCAAATATGCAAGGCGTTTTAGGTCATCTGGATTATCATTACTTTTTGTTTCATACAAAGCTAGATTTTGCCCTTAAATTTCATTTTATGGTCAAAGGGTCATTTCCGGGTGAAATGGATCTGTAGGATCAAGACTGTTATAGATTTCACTTCATGCAAAACTAGAGTTTGACCTTGAAAGGTCAATTTGAGGTGAAGGGGTTATTTCCGGGTGAAGAAGGGCTCTACGTTTATCGGGACCATCATAACTTTTCACTTCATGCAAAACTAGTGTTTAATCTTGAAAGGTCATTTTGAGGTCAAGGGGTCGTTTTGGGGGTCATTGGGGGGTCACAGAGAAAAGTGTTTTATACACGTGTTTCTCCCCTTCATAAGAGTAACAACTTTTTTAAGGCTAATATTTTATTTTGTCATAGAATGATATACATCGACCTTGACCTTTGACCCCAAGGGGGTCACTTCCGGTCAAACAAAAACAAATTTGAACTGCGCCGGAACCTTAAAAACACATCATTGCAAATAGATTTGAGATATGTTCAGTGGTTCCACGTATGGCTCGGACAGACAGACGGACGGACAGAAATTACGAAAACATAAGTAGCTTTCAGCTTTGCTTCCGCTACAAATAACTCATAAAATTGATGTACGTAGCCAAATCCTATAAAATCGACTTGGGCGGAATTGAATAATAGATTCATTTTGTTAAAACACAAAAGTGTTTCTAAATAGTAGTAAAAAGCATTTCAACTCCGAATAGCGGGGGCTTTTACTTGCTTTTCGTGCCTTCGGCGGATCTCATGTAAACCGTTGAAAAGGAACAAAAAACTTGCGGCAGGAGTGCTTGAGCACAATCCCACATCTTAATCTTGCGTGAGCATGACTTGCTGGAGCACTCCTGCCTTTGGCGGAAAGAGTCGGGGTCCTCATAAGATTTATGATATTATAGATCTCATTTTTCGGCTGAAGTCAAATTTCCAGAGGCTGTAGCATGTGTTGACAATAATTCAAAGTACATTTGTTTGCAAATATGCAAGAAATAGAAAATTAGACTTTTGCATTTTCCCTTGTTTTGCTTACCCTTGAACAAAAGTTGATAACACTTGATTCACTAGGTACGAAACTTTTATTTTGAAAGTTTCAGTACCCTCACCTAATTATTTTAAATTAAAAGTTAAAGTTGAACAACCTTTTTGTCTCATAATAAAAGAAGCAATAATAACCAATTAGAGCCAATTAGGTTCATTAACACAACGCGGAAAAAAATTTATTCATTGACACAACCCGCAATACAATTAAAAAGAGAATATATTTAATATCACTAATAGTCTTGGATATGCCATTGTAGAAGCATGTTGGGGTACTATATTTTTGCGCCGTTTGCTTTAATGCAGGTGGCATGGAGTCAAATCGATATTGAAAACACTTATCAGGAGCTAGGACAGCCAATTGCAAGGTCGCATTCCAGTAATAGTGAGTGTAGGAAGGAGACATTTTTTAATGAATCGTTTCCAGAAGGATTTTTATGGGGAGCGGCCAGTGTTAGTATACAAAATTTATTAAGATTAAAATTAAATTATTTAAAAATTCTAAATTCAAGGTTTATTTTTAAATTTGCTTAATTATAGGCTTCCTACCAGGTTGAAGGTAAGCTCTTTCAAACTTTGATTACTGAAATTTTGCAAATTCAATATTTTAATAAATTTGTTAAAAAAATGTGCTAAGGCCTGAATTTTGGTGAAAGATACTCAACTAGTCTATTACGTGTTAAAATTTCTTAAATTTTGGAAAACTAAAGTTTGGGGTAATCATAAAAAGGCAATTCATGTATGTATTCTTATTTTTATGGCCCCAAGATATTGAAATAAAAGGTTTATGAACCATTAGTTTCAATTTTATAAGTTTCCATTTAGTTTCATTACTAGTTTTCAATATTCTGGAGCCATTATTTGAACTCAACTTTTTGATTCGAAAATAAATAGAATATAATACCTTTCTTGAAATAAGTAGTAAAAACTGTAAACGGATTGGTGGAATTATTTTTTTAATATGTTAACAATTTTAATTGAACTATAAATTACCCATGATTTGTCAATATAATTTCGGTATCTTATAGAAAAAAATTAAAATACAACAGGTGCATGGGACGCTGACGGGAAGGGTAGAAGCATTTGGGATGATTTTGTGCATAAGAAGCCAAGTCCAATTAGGGACGGCTCCAATGGAGACGTTGCTTGTGACTCTTACAACAAGTATCCTCTCGATGTTCAGATACTTAAGAGTGTTGGGGTAAATGAGTTATTTTGAATTAATTTGGTTTCCGCTTCTTCTAACCAATTAACAAATTAGGATTAACGCCAAATTTTGCCTCTTTAAAATTAATTTAAATTAAATTTACTAGTTTAATTTTTACCGCCTCTCGGTGTCTTGGCCGCGACTGTTTCCAAACGGACGAATCTCAAACAAGAATCAAGCAGGGATTGACTATTACAACAAATTGTTTGACCTTCTACTTAAAAATAACATTCAACCAGGCAAGTTTCTAACACTACTTGTTACAATCAGTTAAAAATTAAGTTGAGACGTATAATAGTTAAAAACAAACGCTACTAACGTTGTTTTTTAGATTGAGGCCAGGCTCAATTTTGGCTAGTTGTCTGTAGTACGGGTCGGTAGTGGGTGTGGGTTTAACTTTCTTTTTTTAAATTGACCCAAAAAATGAGAAATATTACAATTCCTAATTTTTTCCCGTTATCGAATTGACTGTCGGAGTTACATAGTGAAGATTTTGTGAATTTATGAAAAATGACTATAGGTGATTGCAACTTGTTCTACACAGCAATATCTTATTTTTGATAGCCGAATTTTTGGTTTACCCAATAATAAGCTCGATTGTCCTCGTGTTGTAATTGCAATTCTAAAATATAATTGCATTGTAAAACTACAATTGCAATTTTTAAATACATTTATATTCCAAAACTGCACTACAATACAAAAACAAGCTACAACAAACCGTGGTAAAACGGTCACTAAAGTTGCGGAAGCAGAAGAATTATAAATCAGACATTAGACATTAGAAAAGTATTAAACTTATTTGAATGGAAAACAGAATTTAGGGTGAAAACGGAGCAAGAAAAGTTATTTTAAGGTCAAGGGGTTATTTCGGGTATGGGAGAACGGGGGTCATCGAAAACATCATAAATTTTTGGTTGATGCAACAGTAGAGTTTGATCATGAAAGGCCATTTTGAAGTGGAGGAGTCATTTTGGATGTCATTATGGGGCCAAAGTTAAAAGTTTCTTATGCAATTGTTCCCATCATATAAACTATTGTATGGACAATTTTTCACGTTGTCAATGAACGATATTTTTGACCTTGACCTTTGACCCCTAAGACAGCTATTTCTGGTCAAACTAAAATAAACTTGAACTGGGTAGGATATTAAAAACCTTATATCCGAAAATCGCTTTGAGATATGTTGACTAGTTCCTGAGATATAAATTATACAAATGGACCAATCGAAAACATCATGTCGTTTTTGCTCCACTTCCGCTACCTAATAAAGTGAGCACTAAAGTATTTAGGGTAATTAACTAAAATCTTGTCACGGGGAATCGATCCTTTCCTCATCTCGATGACACCCCAAAAGTAAATCCCAAAACGAAAAATTAATTTTACCCGGGTTTTCCCGAGCTTTTGCTAATTAATTTGTATTATTATATTTTGTTATTGTGACATACAAATTATCAAAATTGCTAATGAGTTGTGCGTGTATTATCTTTTTTGTAGCTGTTACCATATTTCACTGGGACTTGCCTGTAAGTGTATAATAAAACTGTGTTTATGTGATTAGAAATTTGTATATATTGTTTTTGAGGTAACTTGATTAAATTTTGTTATAGTCTGAATTGGAAAAAGTGGGTGGTTGGTTAAACAAAACGATGGTAAACTACTATGTGGAATACGCTTCCTTCTTGTTTGAAACTTTTGGAGACCGCGTGAAGACTTGGTTTACCTTCAATGAACCTTCAATTTACTGCGTTTTTGGTTACGAGAGTGGTATTTTGGCGCCAGGAATATCGGACGGGGCAACGAAGCCCTACAATTGCGCTCACAACATGTTAATAGCGCATGCGCAGGCTTATGCAACATATAAGCGCCATTTCCAAAAGAAACAACAAGGTCGTGTAAGCATCGTTTTGCACTCAGCATGGCTCAAACCTGGTAGTGGCAAAATGCAGGACATCGCATCTGCCGACAGGGCACAGCAATTTGAGGTAGCACAATTATTCCCATTATATCCAATTATTTTTACCCACGTAATTGAAAGCTTGATTTAAAAAAATAGGTTTTAAAATGAGATTTTGATCTACATGTAAACTTTAATTGTCGTTTTCAATTATTTTGCTCAGTAATCGTTTTTTTTTTTTGTATATGTCCGTCGGTCTAGATTTCAGCAGTTTAACTTCGAAATTACAATTACATTTGAATTCCAAATCCGTCATTGCATTTGGAAACCAATACCGGCTCCCATATATTGAACATTTAAGTAATTAAAACTAAAGTTCCATGGTGTCATGGGAGTTTGACCCTTCTCGGCCCCTTAATTAGGAAAATTTGCATTTTCGGGGTATTGCTTCTATGAATTAAGTTGCAAAATCTTCGCATGCTCAATGAAATCAAAGTGACTTTATTAACAAAATGGTATAATTAGAAATTTCAAAGTCCTTGGTTTTGATAAAAATGTTTTCTTTCTACACTTGCGTTGCGTTTTCCCTCTATATATAGCTTATAGCTTGAAATTTTTTAGATTTGTAAGAATAGTAGAGTCCCCGACTACAACGAAAGGCAAGGCAGAACGCAACTAACTAATTCTTAAAAGCTTTTGAGGCGAAGATAGTCTTAAAAATCTGAAACCATTTTAAACTAAAACTTTGCAAAAAATTGTTTTAGTTTGGCTGGTTTGCAAGTCCTATAGTTTTCGGCGACTATCCAAAAGTAATGCGGGAATTCATTGGCAGAAAAAGCAAGAAAGAAGGACGAAAGCATTCAAGGCTACCAGCATTCACCAGCAAGGAACGTAAAGCACTGAAAGGTATTTGACAAAAAAAAATTTATACGGTGAATTGATATCTGGTCAAAATTAACTATTTAGCAATTGAAGATATCTAATTGTGATAATCCATTAACGTGTAATTTAATGCACATTGTGTACACGAATTATGGCAATTTTTGGAATCATTTTTGGCAAAAATTAAAGGCATGAGCCTATAGCATGCGCATAAAATTACATAATTTATTGTTAATTTGATAAAAATTCTTCAAGTTTTGTGAGTATATGACGCGATTGCTAGTACAATAAATTTACAAATTACATTTTATTAGCTGTGTTCATATTCCGGCGAACAGAATCGAACATATTGAAATTATAACTTTCAGTAAATATGATGATAGATGTACATTACCTAACAAATTGCATTCCTTAGGCTCATACGATTTCTTTGGCTTGAATCACTACACGACTTGTGAGTTTCAACGAAAAGTTCTAATTTCAACGTATTTTGCTAAACAAGTTTTTGAATTAAATGATGCAGTTCTTGCAAAATATAAGCAGAATACAAAACCTGGCTGGTCTTACGATGGAGATTTCGAGACGTACAAGGATCCAAATTGGGAAGCAACTGCAAATCCTTGGTTCACCGTGTTTCCAAGTAATCTAACTTTTACATTTAGTGCTTAAAATAATATAAGGTACTAGCGTATTGATACTTGGTATAAATTGCTGAATCTTTAATCAAAATAAATAGAGGGTTTTCGTCGGCTCTTAAACTGGATCAAAATGACATACAACAATCCAATTGTTCTAGTTACAGGTAAGGAGACAGCTGTTTTAGCTAAATTTTAATACTAATACTTCAACTATAAAAAATTTAATTACATGAATAAGATTGATTGGTACGTTTGGTATGGAAAATCGCACAACATTCCGTAATATAAATTCACCACAGTGTATTTGTCACGATAATGTAAGTAAGGGTTGTACACGATGATAATAATAAGTACAATATAGTCTCTAAGTTAATTTGTTCAAAATGAATTCAAAATTATATTCTTTTGTGTTAGGCTTTGAATGGATTACAAACTGTAGGAGTATACTTTTCTTTGAAAAATATTTTTTAAAACGTTTGGTTAGATCAAGTAATATTGAATTCGTGTTTCAAATGTAAAAAAAAATAGTCAAGCGTTTACTTTTTTGTAATGCAAAAGTAGCTCCCCACATTTCCAGAGAGTTTTACAAAACAACTTGTAGAGGTTTCTTAGATAGTCGCTTTTGTTGTTTTGCACGAGAGGCTAGAAGACGCACAACCAGCCACTGCGTGCCGCCACTAACTCTGTATTGATATATAACATGAGTAAGCAAGAGCAGATTCAAAATGGTACATTAAGGAGTGGAGTGGAATTACAGTGGAGTCTAAATAAAGACAAATTGCCTCCTTATCACGTGGTATAAGACTAACGTAGGATTATTAACGAAGGTTTTTCAGCCACCGGGACTTTTAAAATTTTTAAGAATATAAAATTAAAAGAAATTTTTTATACAGGCATGTTTTTTATACAATTTTTAAATCATTTTGAGGACTCGGTATGAGCGTAGTTTTTTGTAGCATTTCTAACACGTGACTTGGCAAGCTGACTGTTTACTGTCCCTTACTATTTTCCGCTATGTTTGTAGTCTCGCGCTGGACAATACCAATACGAATGTCTAAAGAGCGGCTAACACTTTTCGCATAAAACTCCTTGGAAACCTAAAAACGCCACTATTGACAATTGTGTGAAATTAACCTTTGGTTTTGGTTTTTTACAAAAGAAAGAGGAATTTTACCGCAAGTGCTAGGCAATCACAACAATCATTTCGTACTTCGTTTTATAAAGTTTTAGAAATATTCAAAATACCACAAAATATTACGGTATGTCGTAATGAGACACGCATAGACATCCACGTTAGATCTGATACGACTCATTGTTTGGCTACAATATTCACTAAAACTTGTGTAAAATGTTAGTTACACTGTCACTGTATGTTTGTCTTTTCGTCCATTTGTATTTAGAAACTGCACTTGCACTTCGAAACAGAACGAAACGAAAAATAAATTTCAAAACTCCACTGTTCACTACTTAATCAAGTAGCTGCAATAGATGGGTCTTGAAACATTTTCCGTATTCTTAACTTATGACTAGCCTTACAAGGCCGTAATAAGACAGGAGAACCAGAAATAGTAACTAAAATTCTCTTGGACGGGCTTGGAAGGCTAGTACCTATTATAATTATCTAATTATTTAGAGAACGGAAGGAGTGGTTATCCATCAGAAGGCTTAAATGACAAGAGGCGTGTTAGCTATTTGAAGCGATATATTAAGAATATGCTGAAAGCTATACGTTTGGATGGATGCAAAGTAATTGGATACACAGTTTGGAGCTTAATGGATAACTTTGGGTTTAACTCAGGATACACGTGAGTTGTCAAACTTTGGCATAGCCCTAAAAATTTGGAAAGGAAGGTTAAGCAATTGTTTTTGTACTCACAGTGAGCAATTTGGACTTTTCTACGTAAATTTCTCAGATCCAAACCTTGAGAGGGTTGCAAAGCATTCTGCCAGGTACATGACGGAGCTAATTAAACACAACGGGTTTGAACGCAAATAATTTTTTGTGTTTGCGTATGTCTAATGATCAAAGCAAAATTTTTAATACTTATTTGAGCCTTAACATAAACTTTTCTCATTTTCCAGTTTCAACAAATGTCTATTTTCTCAACATAATTTTGTTCATTTCTGTTCACTCTGATGTAGCATAAACATGGTTCAGGCTATCAATAATTCTAAACACAAAATACATGAATTTACCTCATACATTTTTCCATTTGATGAGAAATAATTTTGGTAAAATTTCATTTAAATCGGTTGACATTTCAGGGTCGAACAAGTTTTTCAAAATTAGTCCATACATTTGTATGGGGTTTGCTCTGAGCCAGCCTACAAATGAAAAACCACTAGAAAGCACTGTATTTTTTTTTTCATTCTCTGCCAGCACTCATTCATTTTTTACCACGAAAATCCTTTTTTGAAAAAATATATTTCCAATATATGTTTGACCCATCGAGTGAGTTGGCCTTGGTTTTATGTCAAGACGAAAAGTCTGTAAAATAATTCCGTGGTACTCATTCTAGAGAGATTAAAATTTCATGTAAAAATTGAAAAAATCAATGTCCGGTGGTCTTAGGGGTCATTTGTAGATTAACCCAGAGCTAACTCCATACTTTATTTTATTACTTTACTATATAGTATTGCTAAATTTCTTTGTGAATTTTTTGATATACTTATACAAAATATTCTACGTAA
>VYYI01001466.1:0-19422 GCA_021029175.1 Bilobella aurantiaca
TCACCTTGAAAGATCAAGTGAGAGTGAAGTGCAAAGTGCAGTAAGTGCATCCTTTTGTATTCCTATATGGAACATAAAAAAATAGGTGTTAGTAAGTCCAGCTCCAGCAACATTACAACTCATCCAGTTATTTTAGCATTTACATTATTGGCAATTGACTGGTAGGAATCAAGACTCAAGCCCTTGTATGTGTACATTAGCAAATTGAAGTAAATGCTGTTTATTTGAGATACTTATAATATTCAAATAACAGTACTATGTCAAGGACAGGGAAAGTTGTATATAAAATAAATACGCAGTTTTTCTATTTATTTCCTTGAAAAATATTAGAATACTGTAAATACAAAATATAAATGCTTCAAATAAAAAATTAAATGATTAAATTAATGATACACACGGTTTAGGAGAATCGGATAAAGGGGCAAAGTGTATTTTGCGGTTTGGCAGTAGGGTTCCCCTTATCTGGATAACTAGTTTCACAATTACAATAAAAAACAATTAAGTCAATCAAAGGACTCATTGCATTTCAGCCAAGTTCATGTGTTCAATGTAATATTTTCTTTGTATTTACAAAGTAATTATTAAATTATTACAACATTATTAAACAAAAGTAACTTCAAATGAATCCTTGACCTTTGTCGAAAAATAACTCTGATTCAATGAAACAGCATTAGAAAGTCCACACAAAGTTGTATTAGGATGAAGTGTTGCGTTGCGTTGCAGCATTGCATGAACTTTTCAAGGGAAGGCAACATTTGCAGAACGTGCGAATAAACCATTCCAGAACCTTCTCAACGCTTCTGGAAGAAAGAGGGGAAATGAGTGATAACGTTTACGTCTTCAAATTACTTCTAACTAAATAACTGCGAATTCGCTAGTGCTTAATTTTCGATATCCTCTTATAACATTTACGTTAGTTTAGAATTTAAGTATGTTAGTAAATTGAATACATATCGATTCAGTAGGAGCAATTGTTGATTATTTTAAAGCATTTCTATTAATACTTTCTCTGAGCTTTTTGTTAAGCAAATTGAAAGTAATGGTTTCTTTCTTGCAGTTAAGTTTAAGGATTTTATTTAAAAGTTAAAGGAGGATACAACAAAATGTTTGTATGCAATTTCAACAATTCCAGGAAAAAAAAAGTATATTATGTTAAACAATAACCCGTTTCTGTTTTCTGTTTGAAACCGGCCTTAGTTTAAGAATTTACAGTATATTCTTTTGACTGCCGATTTATGGTTTACATAGAATTGTACGGAAATGCTAATAAGTTCAGTTACAGCTGTCGTACCTTATATGATTGACAATAATTATTTTCAATAATGTTTACAAGGTTATTCAAACTTTGGTATTTAACAGGAAACGCTTACGTATATCACGGAAACAAATTTTTTTCCAAAGTGGGTCTATAGAATCATAGTTTGAAATAGCGATGAAATTTCTTATAACGTTTTTAATTCTAACTGTAATCAATTTACACCTTTTAGTACTTGTAGCGTGTGAAAGAGATAGGGAGAAATCGTTCGGAAATGATGGCGACGCTTGTGACCCTTTCAAGAAATTGGTGGAATGCCAGAGTGCATTAGCCTGTGACGCTGCTTCAAAAACTTGTTCTAAAAAACATCTAGCAAATGATCAAGACAGTGACGGTAAAACAGAGTTACTATTGAAGAAGATTGGAGAGCCTTGCAATCCGATTCTAAAATCTATTCAATGTGAAACGCCTCTCCGCTGCTTATATGAAAGCAGTAAATGTGGCTGAAATGCATGTCAAGTGACCTCTCATTTTGCAAATAAAAAATGAAGGAGTTTCATATAATTCAGTTTCCATTAAATATTGTATTGTAATAAAGTTGTAATAACTGTAAGTTTCTAATAAATTACAAACATGACAGAATTCGATATAAAATTAGTTTTGGAAATTTCCTAATACTTCGAGTTCCTGAAATTTAGGCAATAGGTTTCGTTTTGGTTGAGTTCACTGATTAATATTTGTATATTAATAATAATATAATAAATATTATTAGAAAACAAAAACCTTGCACTACAATTGGCAAACCACAGAACAACGAATAGGATGTAATTTTATTGCAATAGTAGTGAATACAATTCAGGTGACAGATTGTAGACTTGTTCCATTGATCATCTCAATTCAAGGTTAATGCCAAGGGTTGTTCAATGCTAATAAATTTGTTAACAATTACCTCCATGAATTCACAGTTGATACTGAATTTTAAAAGGAAATAAATTCAGAATTATAAAAAAAAACATCAAATAGTACGAGTAGTAACTTACTACTAGTAGGTATCAAATTATTAAGATTTTAAATGAAGGCTATGCTTTTAAGTTTAATTTTGGCCAAATTGCACAAAATATCACGACAAACTTGAAACGGAAGCTTTTGCTTCAGTTACCCAGCTTCGCACCAACAATTGAACAAATTATTAAAGTATTAAGAAATTTTGTCAATTGGACCTACTTTAAGAAATTGATTTGAAAAGCATTCGCTTCCTACCAATGGCCTGCTATTGCTCCTTTTCGAACTCCGGTTACTTGATTACAAGGATTTTTACAATTTTTTGAATTAAAGCATGCTCCAAAAAACGTTCCCGAGGGAAAATGTAAAGGGTAAGAACAACAATTAAAATTAAGTTATGAAAGGATGGGTAATTCAAAAGTATACCTCCAAGAACAGCAACAGCCAGTAGCAAAATCACGCTGCGAGCCATAGTATTGAAATTTCTTGGTATTAAGTATTAAAGTAAGCTACAGTTTACAAGACCTTTTATAATGGAGTTAAAGACGTAATCTTATGGGCATGATGTTAAACGAATCATTAAGGAATTGCAAGAAATACATTACCTGTTACATCTCTACTGATTTACAAATGCAATTTTCACTGGAAGAGCTAAATTGGGGGTTAGAAACTAGTTAATTGCACATTTGCGGTTAAGTAACTTAAATACCATAGAGCATTAAGGAAGGCTTCTTCTTGGGCTCAAAAATAAAGTAAAACTTACGTTGTACGAAAATTCCGAGTTGTAGACCATTTGTGGGAATTTTTAATGCCCATCTGTGGAGCTGGGCGAGGAAAAATTCAAGGGTTGAAGAAGGGTTTTGTGCACACATAGCAAAGTACGAACATAAAAACAATCATTTAAGCAACTGTTTGCTGGGTTAAGAACAATCAATTTCATAGTAAAATGTTTTCAACGCAATGTTTAAAAACACCACGACACGTGATATAGGTAGTTTAGTAAGTTTAATGTTTTCAAACCCATTTAGATGAGGTAAATAGTTTATGTAATTTTATTGTGTTGAAAACATTGTTATAAACTCCTCATACGCTAAAATGGCGAAAATTTATTTCATGTTCGCGTACCGATACTGTTAACTGAACTAAAATACATTGCAACAAACAAAAACCTACAACGACATTTTACATTTTTAACTTCTTTGTACTTTTAGTTGTAGTTAGTCTTAATAAGTTGTACTATAACTTCTGTAACTAACTTGTAAGTAGGATGATAACAATACTGATATTTCATAAAGATAGTTATAATGAAATCAAAATTAACCGCAATTATTGTGTCCGTATCCTTAAACTAATTAAAACAATTCGCACAATTCTAATATTGTCACTAAAAGAACCTAGATCATTTTCTATTTCAGTTTTATATTATATAGCTGTGACATTGTATCGGGAAAGCACAAAGTACCGATTAATGTACTTACAGAAATTACGTCGGAAATGTAAGTAGGAGGCTAATAACACTCTGGATAATGATATCTCCAACAAATAGAAGGTACTCCATACTGTGAACAGTAAAGCTACCAAACCAGAATTCTAAGGGTCTAAGGGCACGCCAAAATTGAATTTCATATTTGGACTGAGCTGATGGATTTGAGCGCATATTTCTAATAATTTGAAATGAAGCTTCCCTGTAACTAATAACAAAATACAGAATCGTTCCCAAAATTCCTGTGTACATAACATTGACGGAACATAATGAACCAAGAACAAGAGCCGCAGAGTCAGAATTTGAAAACGTAAAAATTAAGTACGTTAGAACTACAATATTAGCTACAAGTTGGAAATATAGAGCACCAAAGATTGAGCGTAGGCCATCGTTACATTCCTTCTCGAATAAGTAGTACAAGCAAAAACCCTTTTCAATTTTGTTCCTTTCCAATGGCGTTAAATGTGGCTTAAGGGACAGGTCACTATAATTTTAAAATAAATATAAATTACAGATTTAAACTGGAATAACCTTAAATTTTTAACTGCAATGGTCTGCTTGGCTTTACCTCAGTATTCTCAACAAATTTGTTGATGAATTTTGAAGCATAATGAAAGCAATTGGAAAATATACAGTTGCACCACCGGTATGTGCCGAGGAGTAGCATTCTACCGCATTTTGAATAAATTTAAAATAGAATAAATTAGCTTCTGTATAGGCATTGATATATGAAAGAAACTCGATGCCTACTCGATTCAGCATACGAGAAATTGAATGATCTGCTAAATGAACCGCCGTAATTAGTGTCCAGCCACCTAAAATTGCTTCTGATACGGACAGAAAATATATTTTGAAGAATAACTCCAATCCGTCTGATTTTTTGTCCTTCATGTACGGCTCAAGATTTTTGCCTGCAAATATATATATGACAAAAAATTAAATTTGGCCAGATTTTTTAAATATAAGCAATTTAAAAAAAAAACCTTTAAAAAGCAAAACAGAAACCCAACCTAAACCTAACAATAATAGTAAAAAACAATAAAATTTAGTCTAAGAACTCAAAAAAGAATTAATTTTTTTTTAGAAATATCCAAAATTGAAAACGCTGCAAGAAAAAATGATAGAATCGTGTTTATAATGATGAAATCTACGTAGGAAAAAAATTTAATAATTTTCTGAATTAGTAAGGTTTAGTAAATATTTTCCTATTCGAAGTAAAGAAAATTAAACACAGTTTTCCAAAATTTAATTGCTTTTAAAATGGGGTTTTATTAATTTCTGGGAAATTACGATAGTACGTTTGATAAATTAGGTTTTATACAGACTTGGATGTAATGATATTCAACCGAAAATGCTTGTGTATAAGGTGGAATCAATTTGGTTAAAAACTACTTTTTTCTGTTATGTTAGTGTATCAAAACAACATTAAATATTTTAATTATTCTTATTTAATTTGGACTAAAAAATTAAGGATCTCACAAACTTCCTTACAGCACCAATCATTCAGTTGCATATATACATTAAAGAGCCGCGGTATGGCAAGGCCCTTTTTCAATTGTACAATTTTGAACATTCCGTAATATTGGTAGAGAAGTGCGCAGCCAGACGCAGAATAATTTTTCAATGGATTTTAAATTTTCAGATAATAGCGGGATGGAAATGTACACGGATACGGAGAAGAAGGTGCTCAGTAAAGAAATTGCAGAGCATATACGGTATCCGTAGTATTTCCAGGTACCCTTTGCAAAGGGTTCCATTATGTACGTCCCCCCTTGCTTTTTCATCCAAATCGGGTACATCAATAGAACTGAAAATAAATTATAACTCAGCGAAAAATACTTTAAACTTATTTCAGAAATCATTTTAAATGTTACAAACGATGATAGTTTTGTTGACTGAAGTCTGGCTTATTGGAACCTTTTTTTACAGAAACCGTTAATTGAAAGTCGAGATTTAATCTGGAATGATAGGACAATCCTCGCATCTAATTGCTCTGAATTATTTGTTAACAGAAACAATTGGATTAGTACGATTTAGCTAACGTAAAAGGATTTATTAAGAATTAACATAAGATGCTTACATCAAGTAAAGGCTCTTCTTAATGAAAGCATTAAAAGTTTAGCAGAGCGTTGTTGTTTCATTTAACTTTGATTATTTGTTCTTCTGTTAAACAACATTATGTCGTGCTCGCCCTCTGATGTAAATTTCTTGAACTGTCATATCTTGCGACTAGTAATGGATATATCACAACTATAATATATAATATCAAAACGTTTCTTTCCTTATTCCTTGAGGTCAACATGGATTTGGTAGCGGTAGCGGTGATTATGCAAAGACAACGGCAATTTATGAACGATTAACTGTTGCTGCTCGATTCCTTAAAAGTTTCTTGTCATTATCAATCTCAATTTGACACTGAAAGCGAAGAATTTGTAATGTTATGCTCTCAAAGCCACTCCGTTATTAGAGCGGGCTTACTTGGCTAGCCGGCATCACTCGCATATTTTGAATAATAATAATAAATATGCCCATATAAGGCATTGCTTCCAGTTCAAGTTCTTGGGCTAGTATTTTTTTTGCTGATATTTCTGCAACAGTACTCAATCAGCTTTATCACACAAACCAGCATTGGAATCAAATCAAAATATTTCCGGGCGTTCTACAAATCTTGCCGACCAATTGCATTTAGCGTTGGCGGAATATTAACGACTTATTACAGAAACGTTTGCTTACAATTGCATACCTATGGCTCTGTTGTAATTGAAACGACTATGAATCTTGTCAATGAAGTGCGGGGTTTTTCACTTTCATCAGACAAATAATTTTTACCTTGTCAAGTCACGTTATGCCATTTTTGCCTTCTATTAAAAATTAATAGCTAAACTAGCCCGTCTTAAGACAGGACAATTCTTACTTTATTCCCTGTGTACTCCTATCCTACGACGGGATTGTTTGGACTGTGTTAACACTAATTACTTAACAATAGCAAACGAGTAAAAAAGAAGACAAACAGAAGGAAATAAAGGGCTAATGAATGATCGGGCATAAGATTAGTTTTTATGAGGCATCACCCATCCACTCTGCTCCAATTACGCACTTAAAGATAAGAGGTATCCGTTTTCATTATAGAAGATCCTGAAACAAACAGAAGCAAATATAGGGCTAATGAATGATCGGGCATAAGATTAGTTTTTATGAGGCATCACCCATCCACTCTGCTCCAATTACGCACTTAAAGATAAGAGGTATCCGTTTTCATTATTAGAAGATTTAAAGCAATCCTTAATTTTTAGCTCTGTGTCTTTTATGCCGAATTAATTCGGTAGTCTTGATTTTTTCTGCTGACTAGCAAAGTTTCATGACTTTTGATAAAAGTTTAGTGTGTCGGAAAATTTTGCAGAGCTAAAGCGTTTCTACTTCATGAATGATTTCAGTTTTGCCATACAACTGCTTCTTTGGCAGCTACACGGATTTCCTTTTGTAATTTACAGTATCACACAAACATTAAATTTGGTCAATGAACTGCATACAATAGAAATCTCATAGACAGAACAGCAAACTTCAAATTATCAACGCTTGACAGCGACATTTTAAAAATAACTCAGGTTTTCAGCCTGAGACAACCTCTTCTTTCAGGAGCATTGTGGTAAAATTTCTTAAAAGGCTTTCACAATTATTCTTTAAAATAGTGTATGTGGGGAGGGAGAGACCAACGTTTAATTTCTAATTTAATTTTTATTAACATCGAAGGCTCGCATCGTTCATCGTTAGTGCGTAAGAAGGTCAGGGTTCACTGTTTGCCCTTCATGCCATATGAACTCTAAGCACTAATTGAAATGGGTATTTTTCGTATTCTGCAAAAAATCTTTTGTTAAATAAAATAGTAATATAGTTCTGTTGAGCATGACGCCTAGTTAAGTTAATGTAATTTACGACTAGCCAACCCGTGTTAAGACAGGAAGATCCAGAAGTTAAAAATCGACCTATCCTTGGAAGGGCTAATTGAATCTACATTTCTTATGTATAGTTACGTTAGAAACTATAAGCAATATAGTCTATGCTCGAATCTGTAGTGTACCTGAGGAGCTCACAGAATTTGTATTCTTATCTGGTTAATGGAAAACTCATAAGTTTTTCCAAATTACTTATGAAGACCGACTCATTCTAATTGTCACTAAAATTCAAGAACATTTTCTATTGTTGACAGTTTAGTTTAACGACAGTCCAGGTTTTTCTAGGCAACTTTTAATTAGTTAGGTTGTTCCTGACTGGCTCCAAATTCTTGATTTTGAAGTTTGCTGTTGCTCGTATACAGACTTGTAATTTTACCTTGTAGCAAAAAGTCATTCCCTCAAATATGAATTCTTTGAAAAAGAATCGTTGACAAAAGGCTGTTTCTTCTGAGGAATCTTAATTTTAGAAAAAAAAAAAGCATTTTAAGTCCGCTATTGTTCGACCCTTGGCTTGAATAGCGCCTTCGGAGTTTAAGCTGAAGCTATTCAGGTCACATTTGAACAAAGCGTCCTTCTCCTCACTTTTAAAACTTGAACTGCAAATCTTACGATCAGTTACGTCGAAAGTTTCACATCTAAATAAATCAAAAAATATTCGCAAATAATCGTAAATATTCAGCCAATTACTATCCAGACAGAGATGTCTTCAATGAAACTAAGGAGCGCCGATGGCCAAGTTTTTACTGTCGAATCCAAAGTGATCCTCTGCTCCAAAACGATTAAAACGATGCTGGACGATCTTGGGCACGAAGATGGGGATGAGGAAGAAATTCCATTACCGAACGTCAAGGCCGACATTTTGAAGAAAGTCATCGATTGGGCCACTCATCATCAGGTAAGGGAAACGATAAATAAATAAAATAACTGCTTCTGTCCTATTTGATTTCCAACACATAGCATAAGGGGTTAATATAAGGGAAATTGAAGATTAAAAAACAGTCAGTCACTTAAATCAATTTTTAAAAATGAATTTGACCTCTTCACAAATAAATTCTACTACTCTAAGACAGATTTTGTCTCATTTCTTCATTAAATTTCTAATATTTTCTTTAGAAACTTCAATGGAATTTTATTAATGAGTTTTAATCAGCAGAAATGAATCGTAATTTGAGTTGACATTAACTTTAATTGTTTATTTTAGAACGACCCACCAATGCCCGAGGAGGATGAGGAGTATCGTGAGCGTAGAACTGATGNGAGCGTAGAACTGATGACATCAGCCTCTGGGATCTGGATTTCCTCAAAGTTGACCAAACAATGCTCTTTGAACTCATACTGGTAAGGAAACACTTACATAACAAATTAAGCAGAAGATTATCAACTCGAGTTCGAGTAATACATATATTTTTTTTAATCTGTATATTGTAGGCTGCAAATTACTTGGATATCCGAGGCCTATTGGAAGTGACTTGCAAAACGGTGGCAAATATGATCAAGGGGAAAACTCCGGAAGAAATTAGATCTACTTTTAACATTGCCGATGATTTAACAGAGGCTGAAAAGGAACAAATCCGCAAGGAAAACGAGTGGTGTGAAGAAAAGTAGAGTTCCGGAAACTCCGACCAGAAAAACCATTTAAACTTTTGTATTTTCTTTTAATTACTTACTAGTAATAGTAATCTTACCTTTTCTTTGTTTGTTGAATTGCAAGTAGTATTGCTCGGTGTAGGCAGCATTGACTGTCTATCATACAATGAATTCATACTTGTAAATCAAGCTTAATGACCTGCATTCGATTGGAGTGTGAAGTAAAGTAAATGATTGGAAAGCCAATTTCGATTGTCATAAGTGCAAGCGAGCATTTTTTTTAACGCAAAAACAATGACGGTACGCTTTGCTCGGTTAACTAAAATTTTTAAAACCCAAAATTCTGTTTTAGGGATTAAAAAAATACTTGTCCAAACAATGCATTCAGCTGAAACTGAAATATGGTAATTCCCATTGTTTACTTTAAAGAAACGCCATTTCGACGGGTATTTTAAAATGTCATTGTCTGACAAAATATCTGTTTAAGCTCTTTTCAGCAAGGTAAAACGCTTACTATTCTTTAGGATCTTATAAGGGTAACAATACACTGGAAAATACTTTCTTATAAATCGACAACCCTTAAGAAACAAATCTGCGAGGCGCAGTGTTAAAAAGCGTACTTATTTTAACGTAACTTCGGTTTTTAGTTTTAAATTCCAGATAAGGCGATTTCAAACCCTATTCAATATATTTTTTTAATTATAAGTGCTAATATACTAACAGATTCGAATTCGATTCTTGGGATCATGCCGTACATCTATTTGGTACTAATTTTGACGTATTCGTCCGTTGTAAGCCAGAGCTTATTGGTAAGCTGTGACATTTAATTTAACTTTAAACTAAATTTTACCTTTGAACATTATATAAATTTTTGAATAATTTCACAGCTTTGTACGGACATTCCAAGCAATCAGTGTACAATGCAGTGTACCATGTTTAATGTCAATACTCCGCTGAACAGAGTAGTTGTGCCGTTTGGGCGTTGTATGGACAGTCCTGCTGGGGCGCAGTGCTTTTGCGAGTTCAATCCGATTGGAAACGGTGTCAACGGACAAGTCGTTGTATTGCCGCTAATGATGATGGGACGATAATCTCTGACTACAATTATTTATATTTTTAAAAATTCAACTAAAGCTAACCGTTAAATAAATCAACCTCTGATTTAATGTTGTCGTTCAGGTTTCATTTTTTTTATTTCTTTGATTTGACTGTTTATAATTTGAGTACATTCGTATTTCTTCAGAATGATAATAATTCAGGGTTGATTTGATATGTGACTTTCAATCATTCTTACATGAAAACATGGAATTTTTTTCCCTTGTATTCTCCAATACGAAAATGCATTCTGGCGCTTTTTTTTTTGCTTACTGTACTGTAAACGTGTATCCAATTTACACTAAAACATTTTCTAATTTCAACATTTGGTTTTTTTCTCTAAATTTTGATTCTTTAAATGAAGTTAAGAGAGAAACTACAAATGACTTGCGCGAGAAATTCATTATTGAAGTACGCGTAAGTAGAACATTGAGCTGAATACTTGGCAAACGCACATTGTTAGATTATTTAAAAACAAAACTAATTTCCTTGATATTTGCTGCGTTTCAGACCCATCTTAATTGCAATTGCAACACTTTTAGTAACCATGAACGCGAATAAGAGTTCCTCATTGGTAAGTCCCCATTGAAAATCCTTATTTGGGTCTTTCAATTATATTTTCGAACGGAAACTGGTACACTTATACGGTATTTAATTGTTTCTGTTTTCAAAATTACTATAAAGAATTTAAAATAAGATGATATTTCCTTATGATTTAGGTACATTATTTCATCTGTAACATATACCTTTGTAAAAAATATAACGGTGCTGTTGTACTCAAGATAAAAAATTATAATCATACATCGTTTGAACACTATTAGTACAGTTACTGTACTGTCAATATAACAGTATACAAAACAATATACAAAAGACAAACTGAACAGCAACGGAAATAAGTTTAATAATGTAACCTCCAATGTACAGCTTCATTTCTTTCCGACGCAGTTGATCTCATCGCAGCGTTCTTTTGGCTTGCGTTGAATCGATTGACGTAAAGCAATTAGAAATAGAAAATGGAAACATCCGTTAACGATGCTGATGGCCTGAATTAAAAAAACGGGCTCGTTTCATCCATATTTTGATTAATTTTGCAAGTTATTAATTGTTATTTATCGCTTTTTTTTGGTTTACCGCTGCACAAAACTTGATCATTGGTTCCTGGCACCTAGAAGAAAGGTGTGTGGAGCGTATGCAATAAGCCTGTAAATTTTTGGTTTCAATTATGTAGAGGCAGCTTATTGTTAGTAGAGCCACACCCATCATCGAAGCAGTTGCAGCGTCCTGAGAGCAATGAAAATACAATGTTAAGCCAAATTCTTAGAAAAGTTTGAAAATGTATACTTGGTACCAAGATTTGAGAAAATTTCTTATACGGAGACACGGACAGGGCCCATGACAGCATGGCAAGTAGCATTGCCTCTAAAATTGATGCTCCGCTAACAATGGTGAAGGGAATGTCCATGCTGTGCGTCAAATCATCCGACACATATGCAAATTGGGCAATCGATGTCGCAAAAATTCCTAAAAACTAACGACAAAACAAAAACCGACAGTGATCCTTCTGTATTAAAAACGGAAGGCTCTAAAAAAATCATTGTACGTATGAATAGCCAAACAAGCTCGTCTTAGGAGGTCCCATATAGATTAAAATTATACTTTCCTATGACGGGCTTGTTTGGCTCAAAAAAACAACAACACCTAATACATGATACAAGCTTAAACAAACAAAATGAGATAAGTAGCGGCTACTTTCATAATGCTAATATTTAGTAACATAAACTATGAATGTTTGCACTTACAATGAATGTAAAACGAAGTTTGTGGTGATTAAGTATTGGAGGCATCCCGTTTCCTGTTTGGCTAACGAGATTAGGACAACTTACTTAAACAGCAAGGATAGCTTTGCTTAAATAGCTTTCGGTTCCAATACCAATAAGTACGTACCAAAGTATCAATAACTTATCAATTTATCATTTAGTATTTTAATTGTCGTCACAATGATGCAAATTGAAGGTATTGTTCATTAAACTTTGCACTTATTGTATACTTGAACAATTTTACGTCACAATTTCAATCTAATAAAATATAGACTGGCTTTAAAGCGTCGACGTATTTTTTTTTAATTTAGGACACTTTAGAAACTTGTTGACGCTCTAATGAGAGGCAATGCACTAACCCAATAAATGCCTCGTACTCAAGTTACGTGCGGCATGATTTTCAAGGAGAAAGTGTGCCAATGGGAATGAAAAGTTAATCGAATTTAATCCTGTGGTTAAAGTGATTTACGAATTACAATTTTACAAATTTAATGGAAGAAATTAATAGAAACATTTAATTCGTTTTTGACTATTCAGTGTGAACAATTATAAGAATCAAACAACCACATTTTTAACGGCATACCTCTTTGGAAGTCTTTACTTCCCTAAGTCTGAAGTCATTCCATTAACTTTGAATTGTGTGTAAATCATTTATTGCATTTCCAGAATTACGAGTTTGGTTTTGTAAAGACGCACTTATTAAATTGTCACAAAAATATAGTTTGTTCAATTTGGACTAAAGAATGCCTCTGCCCGAAAAAGAAAAGTTTAAATCCGCAATTTCCCTCAAATCTTGCCTTCTATTTACAATTACTTATATGAAACTGATTCAATGATGTGACACGGTTTAAATTTTGATTCTTAACAAGGTTCAAGCTCATATGCAATTCGCTTAGGTTTGACATATTACAAAGTTTTGAATACGATATTTTTAAATAAAGTATAAAAATAAATTCAAAACCTACTAAATTATTCCTTTGAGAGAGTAGAGAGGCATTCGATATCATTTTTAGCTGAGAAGCAGTAAGCAAAATATCGTACAAAAAAAAATCCAGTTTTATAGTATGCACATTTAGAGTACGTACATGTCAGTGGAAGGGACTACTTTTACTCTTGAAAGCCCCTTCTGTACACCACAGGTAAGATAAAATATTTGAATAAATATAAAAGTTGTGTTTTAATAGTTGGTGTACACAGAGTGTACCTCTTGAAATTCTATACTTCTATTTGAAAACCTAAATGTCATCCCGTCATAGCATGGCTTGTAAAGCTGTTTTGAATTCTTTATTTATGACTATAGGAATTACTGTTGTTGTTCATTTTTTTTTCACTTTCTTGACCTACGTTGGACTCGAGTAATTTTTAAGACATTTAAGCTATTTTTCTAAATGTTTAAAAAAAAAGTGTTTTCCATTTGACGACCTTGGAGGAAGTAAAGAATGGAGTAATGTTCAGAAATCTCAAGAACTACTTCCTATATAATTTAGAAACAGTTCAGCCATTCAGTAATTGAGGGCTGTTTTGTAAAAAAGTTTGAAATTATTAATTGACTTTTTGCAATGCAATGCAAAGGACAATGCTGTGGGACATCTTCCTCTAACCCAACATATACATAACCCATAGGTAAAAACTAAGAGTAAAAAATACTTCAAAAGTTGCTTAAAACACTTTAAAGTATTTTCATTTACAGATCATCACGACTCACGAGTGATGAGAAAAATAATTTAAGTAATATAAATAAAAACGTCCTAAAGAACGTCGCCAGAATTTTTCATAAAATTTTCACCCTCTCAATTTCTACAAAGACTAAACTTGAGTTTCATAAATATTTTAGGCGGAGGGGCGTGCCCTTTTTTTCGTCGTCGGACATCTTATGCTTAAGTTCTGACAGTGAGTGAATGATGATTGCCAAAGACACGTTCACTGCTATCAATGTCGGAATAACCATTGCCAACATTTTCTTCCTGTCTCCCTTTGCCTACAATTCTTGCAACAATGAATTCTGCATTTCTTCAAGCATGTTTGACCAAATCGTTCCATACTCCTGTTCCATTTGGAAACTTGCGATCATTGGTCTACTGCTAGACCAATTCTTTCTGGGCCTCATTTTTTCGTACACTTGCATCATTCTCAAAAGTTCCGAATCGGAAACGGCCATCATAATTTGCTTCTCCTGTATGCTCTCCTTAACGTCCCTCATCCAGTATTTTCTGCTTACGCAAACGCAATCGACAGTCAATTACATCAATCGTGTAATCCACGTCAACAACAAATTCCGTAAGACACGATTTTTGTGGATGACATAGTTGTCATCAATTTTCAGTTTTAGGGTTGATAGATGTATGTTCCGCTTGCTAAATTATCCCTTGTCCAACAGAGAGTGCCTTCAAGCTGGAATCCGTTGAAAAGGACGGAACGGGAAACCGCCATCAAAGTCATGATACTGTTGGCCATCCTGTCACCGATTATCGAGTTTCCGGGCTTTGTCATCCTATTTTCACAGGATTGGGTATTTGTCAAATTTTTGCTCTGGTTCTATGGTTCCCTGCCAATTAGAGTATACTTGATGGCCTTCGTCGCTACGATAGTTGCCGAAGCTCTCTGGGCTCACACGCTACTGTTCCTGGCAATGGCATTAATTACACAAAATTCTGCCAGTTCTTGGTTACAAGCATCACTCGTTTGGTAAAGTGTATTATTCCAGTCGTACGAACATTAGATTGTAGAATAATCGCTGTTTTCCAATATCAGTCCTGCCAGAATGAACAGCGTCACCTACCGCCATAACTTGGAACTCCTGTACCGCTGTCAGCAGATACTGAACGACGAAGTGGTCACCATGACCCGCTACGTGACTCCCGGAACACAAGTCATAGCGGCATCGTTGCTGGTGACCGTGGGATACTGCCTAATCAAAATTGGGAACCATCTCAACATCTTCTTCAAACTGTTCCTCTCTGTAGTCGGCATCACGACCTTCGTTCTCTACTACGACCTTATGGAGCTCCTTGCGGGAATGCGCGAGAGCTCCTGTAAATTTCCTAAAAACTACCGAACCGAACTCAGTCCTCAATTTAGAAAGTCCTGTAAACAAATTAGATTTAAAATGGGAAGTTCGTATTATGTTACGAAAAGCACATTTCCGTCCATGATCAAGAATGTCGTTATCAAAGCTTTAATCAAGCTTATTATAACTTTTTAAAATACGTCAAATACGTAAATAATAAAATACTTCAAAATTACTGCAAAAAAACAAACAATTCTTTTTTGTAAAATGTAAAATCTAGAATTATTTCACTAACTGTATGCACGAGTTCAGCGTCCTAAAGCCAAGGTCAGGATCACAAATGATTGTTTTATTTAATATGGGATATGTGAGTGCTGTCGCTGTCATGCTCAATGAATGAAAAATGCTAGTTTGCTGCTATTGTAAACCCCATCACATGTAGAGTTATCAAAATGGCATAAATACTTAACCTTGGTTAATGATTAATAACTAAGCCATTTTGATAATTAAAAGCAATCAATCCAATAACTGAAAATAAAGTACTCTCCGTAGCAAAGCTTAACTGCTAATTCGGTTTCAAAATTTATATTGGCGACCTTTAGGTAGTCTTTAAACTAAGATCAATGAAGGTCGATACTTGACCCCACCCCTTAATTCTAATTTAACATTTATACTCCTCCTTGTTAAAATAATACTGTCAAGCAATATTTTATTTTAATTACCCGTCCAACTAATTAATTAATAATGACCAGCGATTTCCCGAATAAATAATCAATCATGCTTTATTCTAAACGTATTCGGTCAATAACTACTTTCCCCTCATTGTAAGCCATTATTTTCAGAACCAAATACTGCCCAGCTCTATGGCGTTAAGTACAATCAAACTAAAACTGAACGTTTGAGATATTTACATTTCGGTAAAATGCTGGTAAACTATAAATAAATTAAAAAAAAAACTATTACGAAATCATTCTCCAGCCAAACTCCCAAACTTCTAGAGAAGGCGGCCTCGGCACTCCGGAGTTCCGCAGTAGCAATACATGGTTTTTCCGGGAACACTTCCGATGTCATAGTTGTAGTCCCAAGTTAGTTCAGTCCCGGCACGAATATGTTTGAAGGCAAAGAAAGCAACCCAAGGGAAGCGGAGATCATGCGTATCAACGAATACATTCTGGACGAAGACGTTGGGCTGACAGGAGTGCTATAAAATCAACAGCACAAAGTTACCCTCTTTACGCTTTGCTCTTGAGTAATAACAATATAAAAAGTTACATTCAAATATCGACCAATATTTCCAGAACTCTTGGCATCCATGATGTAGCAGTACTCATCAGGTCCAAAAAGTTCTCGAACTGATTTTACTTCCTTTTCAGTACTTGCTCCTAAAATGAATAACTCAACGTGAGTGAGCCTCTATACTTATTTTCGTACATAAATAAAACTTAGTCACAGTGGCAAGTGAGTACTGTAGCAAACTGAAGCCAAGAAATGCACCACTCACATAAAATACAGCATTAAGATAATCAAATTAACAAATAATAATTAGAAGTAAACTATTTGTAATATTAGAACATGACACATGGACAACTGACAAAATTTTGATCTTAAGCTTTGAATTTTTAAATATTAGTACAGCAAACACTTGAAATTTTTTTTAGCAAATTAGTAACACTCAAGCTGCAAATTATATAGACGCTACCACATCTCACCTTCCTCGTCACGTTTGGTATTATGACGGAGAGAATAGGAAACAGCTCCGTTAGAATTTAAATCACGAGACTCATCTCCGAGATAGTCTTTGTCCTCCTCAATCAAAAAGCTCACCGGCATCTTTAGTTAAAAGTACACCATTCAAATTTGGACTAATTTTCCAATCCAATCCTACCACGACGGTGAAATTAATCACACTGCAAGTGAACCCTTACAGTGTTGATATATGTTGATAGATACCCACTTGTGATATTAAGGGAGTGAAATTGAAAGGAAAACTTGTAGATCGTTTTCTTCAAAAAAAAAATGGGATGTGGTCCTCAAATGTTGAGAAAACAAAAACTACAATACAAATTCGTTTAAACTAAACACTAAAGAGAAAATTGTACCTGCTCCGCTGCGTCTTCGCTCTTGACGACTTGGTAATTCAGGGTCAAGTGCATCGGGCTCATACCCTTCCTTGTAAGATTCACAAACTTCGATATAAGTCCAACTCGGCCAAGTACTCGTCCCCAAAGGCTTTTCCATCCTACAAATAATAACATGTTCTCAGATCGACATCATTGTATATACTCTCTTTTTTTTCTCCCTAAGATTGAGTCATTGCCATTAGGATAAACATTCTTTTCTTCCACTTCCGTAAGCATTAAAATATACCAGATAAATTACCAAATAAAGAACGAGAATCGGGTATCCCAATTAATTTTAAATTAAGAAAAAGCTTAGCTCATCATAAAATTAAAATTTTTATTGAGACATACTTCATTGGCTCCATGTTCTGTAAGGAGTTGACCAGCGTAAACACAAATGAACGCTCCCTGTGGAATGTCGTGAATCGGACGGATAGCCCAGCCCTTGTTAGATGTTTTAAAGATTTGCAGCTGCCACTTCATATCAAATTGGACCACACGATTCAGGCAGGTCTTCCTGCATGAGCACCTAGGACGAAAATTATGAAGCAAAGCCAATGTTTGATTTGGTTAGAAAATAATGTAATACCTCCGATTGCACTCATAAATCCCGGTAACACAATGGTCAACGAGACGTCGATGTTGGTAACCTACTTCTAAACTGTATTCATTTTTATTCCTATTAAAACCCTCTAAAGTCATCTGCCAGCACGCACACTTTTCCTTGTCCTAAAAGTAGAAACTTGACATAAATTGGATATTGTATAATTTCAGAGGTTCATGTAAATCATTAAATCAATTCGGCAAAAGAAGATCTGACTGACAACTAATTATGACTAAACTGCACTTTTTTTTTACTGCAGTTTTTAAAAAGTTATTCTCTCACCGCACAATCATCCTTGCAATCGCAGCAACTAAGAAAATCTGCATCCAGGTTCATATGAACGTCAGAGGCCGGTTGCCTGTCTTTCGAATATTCTACGTACTCCGGATACTCGTGGTCCACGGAGTTGCAGCACTGAACCGGAACACTCTCCTTCCCGTAAGTGATGTCCTGTAATAATTTAAATTCAACAAGAATACTAACCATACAATTTATAAATCCCAAACTCACACTAATAATGAAATGGTTTGACGATGGAACGAATTCATTGAAGCAGTCAACAGCATAGTCGAAACAGAAATGATCGATTCCCATGTTGTACTTTGTCAAATTTAGAAATTCGTGCAATTCGTTAGCATCACGAATTCGACGTCCGCATGGAGCTCGATAGAAAATAGAGCGTCGAGGATTCTTGCCAACTTCCCTGAGATTAGAATTTGTTGTTTGACAAAATTACCCACATACAGATTTAATGCAGATATGTATTACAGTCAGATTTAAGTACCTGCTAAATCCGTAGTACATTGGAAGAGAAAGTGGATTGATCATTTTAATAGCGGGATCATTCTCTTTGTAAGATCGAACACAAGCAGGTTTGCACTTATGATATACGTAGTTAGAAGGGCCCTCAACCGATTTGGGAATACTAATTCTCTAGAAAATATAAAATATACGTATAATACTCTCAAATAGCAAATAAAAAATCAATTAAAAAATGTAATTACAATAATACATGTTGTACTCAATCAATTAGTATTTACTAGTCCACTTACCAGGATATGGCCTCAAGTGTTTGAGTTTTTTTTTAAATCAAACCTGGGCCATTATGATACATTAAAAAAAAATTTTTTTTGAAAATAGTGAGAAATCCCACTACTCAAAATTTCGAAAAACTTTTTTTGAAATTAAAATTTAAAAAACCTTATGGGAATTTACACGTAAATTTTGCTGTTTTACGGGGTCCCCCCTTACAAATACTAATTTTTAATAAATTTGTTTTTCCTGATTGACTAAAACCAGAGAAATTGAAATGTATTGATTACCAACGCATACACATTAATACCCGTTCTAAACTTTGTAAATTTGAAATGATTTGGCAGAGGGGGACCCCGTAAAACCGCAAAATTGACGTGTAAAATCCCATAAGGTTTTCAAAATTTTAATTTTCAAATAAAAAAAATTCGAAATTTTGAGTAGTGGGAATTCTCACTATTTTCAAA
>VYYI01001467.1:0-19416 GCA_021029175.1 Bilobella aurantiaca
TAAACGTAAATCGCTACGTCAGTGATTCTGAGAAGCCAATCTGTTTTGTCCGACCGTTTGACTACTACCCAGGAGGTAAACGTTTTTATGTTAAATTTACATTTAAAAAAGAAATTGAAAAAAAAAAGTTTATGAAACTGAAATTATAACTATTTGAACAAGCAAAGGTGCAATTCGTCCAGAAGCTAGGCAACGCTACCATAAAAATCTGAAGAAATTGGTTGGCTATGACTATGTGACGCGAGAGCTGCTTCATCCAATCGTCGACGCACGCGTCAAGTCCTTTCAAGCGAGTCAGAAGTACTTTCAATCGGATATTGACTACCTTCTGTACAAATTTCCCGAGTGGGACGAAGCCCGGGTCTATGACCTCCATGACCTCTTCCAAGTCTTTGAAACGCACGAGGACGGGATCATTGACCTTGAAGAAATGTACCTTATTAACTAATTTTAACTAACATTTAGTTAACATTTAAGTTCTTGAAAAGGTGCATGGCTCTTGACAATTTGGGAGATACGACGTCAAGGTCAGAGAGAATGGAAGTCCTTGCCAGTGCCGATGACGATGAAACAGGAACAATCGATTTTGAAGAATTTCTTGCTGTAATTTCACTACTTTTTAATTATAATAAACCATTTTTTTCTTCTTTTTTTTGTGTAAATATTCAAAAAAAATTCCAGGCAATCTATGAGCTCGAAATTATTCGAGATCGTGACCACCCTCTCAAGCACACATTTTCCAGAATTGAAGGGGACGTTCGATTCTTGCGCTTCATGACCACGCCACAGCAGATCCGCGCAGGATTCTTTTGATTTGGTTGAAAGATCGGCGCAAGACTCTTTTCAGAGGTGCAAAAACGCTTGAGCACTCTTTTCACAAAACAAAACAAAAATTCACAAAACATTCAAAAACAGAGAAATCGGAGTATAAACCAATCGATGAAGTGATGACGATCGTTTTCGCTTTGAAATGTTAATAATATCGTTGTAAAAATGTGATATAGTGCTTTATTTGTTGTGATTCATATTTATAAGAGTGTGAGACGCCACAGAATACTTTTGCATCATTTTGCATACTTCCTGGACTGGCTTTTGGGCGAGTTCAATTGCATTGATGTCACAGCGTGAGCCGAAGGGGTGGTTCTTCGGCGAGTGCACCCATGTTCTGGGATCTGGAGGCGGATTCGCCGTGATAACGTCAACTTCACGGCGGATCACTTTGCAAAAATCGTCCAATGGCTATGGGAAACGGATACACAATTAAATGGTGTAATTAGTTAAATTTTGACTAATTATTACCAAGTCATTGTCATCATATCCAAACGGATTTTCAATTTCCCATCCAATACTCAAGATTCCAAGTAAGCAGAAGGATCCGAGTGCTACAATGAGAACACTCCACCAATGAAGATTCCCTACCAATTGATAGGGGAGGGAGAGCATGTACAGCCAGACGCAGTGGTGGAGATGCTATTTGAAAAAGTCAAATTTTGAACTTGAAATTTTTAAAAGAAAAGATTTTTATATACAGAAATGTATTTCAGTTAAAAAACTGTAATTGCCAAATTTTGCCACTTACGACGGAATATGCCAATGGAATTGGAGTCCTTAAGATTCTCTCGAAACTGGTAAGGCAGTCTACCATTGAATTAAGTGCTGAAAATAACATTTAAAGGTAAATTTAAAATAAGTGCATTGCAATGGAGTTTAACTATACGATGATGAATTTGCACTATTATTTTGTGCCTTTTGTGTGTGTGTTGTTTTTTTTTTTCAAAAAAAGTAACTCAAATAACTTTTTTTATAATTATTTTGAACAGTTTTCTTACAGTTTGACATAGCTCCCACGATGAACCCTTCAGCCAACTTATTGTCCTGGATATATGAAATGTAGGCCAACAAGTAATGCGAAATTTCAATNCTCAAATAACTTTTTTTATAATTATTTTGAACAGTTTTCTTACAGTTTGACATAGCTCCCACGATGAACCCTTCAGCCAACTTATTGTCCTGGATATATGAAATGTAGGCCAACAAGTAATGCGAAATTTCAATTGGAATCTGTCAAATTTTCAAATCAGTTTTTCACACTTATTTCGCTAGCATCGCTTCGCTGAAAATCGCTTACGTTTGTGGGTACAGGTAAATCATAAGCCATTAATTTCTCCATGGATTTTTTCCTGGAATACGAAGGAACATGGACCGAGGCTGCGACGTCCTCTGGCAAATCCTCCGTCGACGTTGACTGAACATCGAGAGGGAGCGTGGAGGCAGGCGTTGAGAGCCTTGGCTGTGACATTTTGGCAAAGCAATATTTTAGCATTCAAAATTTGCAAAGTCATTAATTAGCCAATTAATTAGCGACTCAATTAGCCACACCCCCGTACCAAGTGCCCAATGAGGCTGACAAGGTCCTCCGAGTCATAGTCATACTCTTCCCGCAAGTAGTGCTTTGTGGCCGTGACAAAGGCCACGGCCAAATTAATGGCCGACTTCTTCTCCACCAAATCCTTGGATTCGTAGCCCTTTACGCCTATCCAAATATTTCTCGTCAGCGTCCGAACATGCACGGTCATTGTTGACTAACACGCAATCGAAAAAAAATTGAAATTTCGAAAAAAAAAAATCAATTCAATGAAAAAAAATGCTTGTTTCATTCAATCTAAAAAGATGCTTACCCATAATTTCCGGCCTTCCCAATACCTGAAATACGTTTCATTCAATTTACAATTTCCCAAATTTTCTCTTCCACGCTCCACGTAATTTTGTCTAATTGGCCTCACCTGTCGTATGCAGAATTTGTTCTAAAGGCAAGCAGCAGCCCCACCACAACGCCAATTATCGGGATGAGCGACATTTGGAACTGGAGCCACTTCCACTCTGCAAAGTGATAGAGACTCACAATTGTCGCTGCATAGCACGTGACCATGAGCACTTGCCACCAAATATTGTTTATGACCGTCCCACGAAACCGGAACCACCAAAGGTCAAACATGGTCACCAAACTTTCACCACAGTTAAACTAACCTAACTTTCAACCAATTAAAACGATGATTTGTAGATACAAAAGCCTTGTTGTAATTACAATTGTTACTTGTAGTCTGAGGCCGGTTTTTCTACCTCATCCTTTCTCCTCCTGAAGATCTGAAATGTTGTATCACACCTTCCAGAATCCAAAGATTTTAATTAAGGAGATGCAATGCACAGGATTCCCTCCTGATGTAAATCACGTCAATGAAGATGCTAATCGGCAAAAGTTTTGAAAAACTTAAAAAAATTTACTTTAAAATGTACAACGAAGAGTCCTGCGCCTAGTGTTCAAGGACCGTAAAAATGGCCGGCAGTCGCTTCGACTGCGAGACTTCCTGAAACCACAGCAGTTCAAAATTGACTACGAGTTCAGTGCTTATTTTGCATTTTTTTTAGGGCCCAAGGGCACTTGAACCAAAAAATATGATCTTTTGATGGGCGAAAGGGACGTCCCATTACGCAATGCTTGTTTAAAAAAAGTGGTTCAGAGAGTGGCCAATTAATAAGGAGCTTTTATGTAGGATGCTGCAGAGATGCGATGATGCGAAATCCAGATCGGTCGAAGGGGAACTGCCCGTAGCTTTCCACCTGTTTTGCAAAACTACTTTTTTGTTTAAACTTGACATCCATATTTTTTTTATGGAAGTAGGCAGCAGGATGCTTGAACAGTTTTTTTGGCCAGATCAGATGAATCCCACTATTGAAACGATCAGAACTGAAAAATCAAGGAGAGCTCAACCAACACACGAACTTGCCTTAACGAGAAGCATGTTTAATTATGCTTCGTGCCGTAAAATCCATTGTTCAAAATAGCTGAATTTGAAAATTTCAATAATTATTGCTCTCTGAACATTTATTTGAAAGCAACTGGGAAAAATCAGCTTCGGGGGATTTTTGAAAAAATATTAGAATCCAAACGTTTTTTTTAAATCAGGATCTAAACTATTTTTGCACGTTCTTAAGAACATTTATTGCAAATGCTGTCAAGTATTGGTTAGAAAAGTTACGTAAGGTCGTAAGGTGTCACATCACCAATAACGTTTCGAACTCTACTTTCTACAAAACGTGAACTACGTCGAATACTGAGAAGCGATTTTGACGTTCCGACCTTGAAGGTCATTTGTAAAGCGATTCTGAATTGCTTTTCCAATAGACTACGCATGCCGTTCCCAGCGAATGACGGGACACGTTCTACATCAATTGTTACAACAATTGATTGATCTAAAATAGCTATAATGTTGAGTAACCAATTAGCATTGAATTGATATACTTTCAATTACCTTTTTCTCGCATGCTCTCATGCAACCTCGGTGAATTGTCCAAGGACAATCCGAATTTTAATAATGTCCGGAACCTGTGCCCGTCGATTCTTTTCGAAATTGTATAAAAACGACTTTTTTTTTTAAATGGAACACTCACTTTGAGCCGCGTCTTTTTACCGGAAATACTACCTTGTTCTGAAATTCTGGTTAGGAGCATCTGCGTCATGATGGTCTCACGAGTACTCCTCATCGCATTGGTTGTCATCACCCTCTCAGCCACATCAGTCGTAAGTACCCTTGGTGGTCTTCTTGAGAATTTTGAACAATTACTTAACCAATTAAACCAATTCCAGCACTCCAAATTGTCATTGGAGGATTTCGTAGCCAAGGGTTCACAATTTCTGAAATGTGTACTTAAGTCCGGGAGCAATGTCAAGAGCAAGGACAAATTACTTCCCGAGGAAGATGCCTGTATGAAGGACATACTGAAAGGATTGGAGGAAGTGGAAGATGTCAAAAAAGTGAAAAAAGTCGTGTCTACCCTCAAGACTAAAGTTAACGACGGAGTTACGGACAATTTGAATAAAGCTACGAAAGGGGCGACTAAAGTTGCAAAGGATGCTAAGGACACCGTGGAAGGTGGAGTCAAGGAGGCTACAAAGGGGGCCAAGAACGTCAAAAATACTGTTGACAAGGCTGTAAAGGATACTACGAAAGTTGCTAAAGATACTGCCAGTACTGCCACTGGCGGTTTGGGCAAGGCGTTGGGAGACACCGTTTCAACTCTTTTGGGCGGCGTTTCGAATACCGTGAAGGGCCTACTGGGCAGCCTATAATAGTACAATATAAGCACAGACCTAGGTTTGCAAACAAACAACTTCACATGAAATAAAATACCGATACCCAAATTGGGTATTTCAAATATTTTTTTTCAAATTTAAAGTAGTACTTACGCAGTTTAACCCAAGAACTTTTGAGGCTCGTTTTTATATGACAGTGAAAAAAATTACTTGAAATAAAATTATATCCGTTGAAGAATATTAATAATCTAGATTCTAAAAAATCTAGTAGGCTGAGATTCGTGTAGAATTGATTCCTTCAAAGTCGAACTTATTAGAACAATGACAAATTTATTTCTAAAAAATGAGTAAATCATATTACATGATTACATAATTAGAGTAGAGTCATTGACAAGTTTCTAGAATAACTCATATACAGCTATTATACGTTATATTCTGAGGTCAAGTCTAAAAATTATAATGAAAACTTAAAGACAAACTTCCTTTCTCGGTATTTAGATGTTGTCAGTTTTTCACTTCAACTTTTACGTCGCTGTCCGGTTTGGAGGGGGTAGAGCTGCTGGATTTGTCTTTAGCTCCACTTGTGCCTGGATTACCGCCTTTGACGTCAATCACACCTTTGACGCGATCAAAGAAACGTTCCGACGCTCTTCGAAAAGTTTCCAAATCATCCTAAAAACATTTACTTACACTTAAATCTCATTTATTAAAAATAATATATAGAAATCTTCTTGGAATAACTAAATTATATTTAAATAATATTACCGCTTGAGTCTTGAGCAATGTTTCTGATGTTTTAGACGTTTCCTTTACTTTCAAATATTCTGCCTTCCAACCCTCACTCGATCGCTTGAAATCCGCTGCTTGTAGTTGAGCATCAACTAAAATATACAGAATTATTTCATCAGTAGTTGGGTTGCTTTTGCATTTAACGCATTTTAAATCGCAAGCACAGTTTTGATCTCGTTTACCCAAATTATTCTTGAGGGCGTTGATATTTGCCTCCAATATTCCAAATTCCGCTTCATATTTTTTATTTTGCTCTTGTAACTTTCCAATGTCAATTAATTGCCCGTTAAATGGTACCAGAACAGACCCTTCAGTGCTTTCAGGTTTACTTTCGTTGGAACAGTCCAAAGTCTTCTGATAAACAAATACTGGCAGAAGGTTTGAATTGTCTGTAAATGGACAAATACTGTTTAAACAAAGTTCAATAATTATCCTCACAAACATTATAGTCGGTGAAAGGCTTTACCAGACTTTATGGATGGAACTGAACTCAAAATTTTGTCCTGCAGCGCAGCGCCAAGTTGGTTATCCGTCCACAAATTGTACCGAAATTGAGACTCCTTCTCAAATACTTTCTGAGTAACTTTACGAACCTAAACATAAAGATTCTGGGTTAACGCTGCTACTTTTGATTTCATAAACCTAACCGATTTACCAAACCATTAATTTATACCCTTTTATGATCGATCAAACATTACCTGAGCGCGCGTCAGGTTAAGTCCAGATATCAAGCATATTTCTTCAAAATCAATTTCCTTTAGGTAGCCACAGCGGCTGCTGTCAAAGAACGTAAACGCCAGTAAAAGCATGTTGTCTGGCACGGCTTTTGTAGTAGTGGCCGGTCGAGACAATTTTTGGACTTCATTCTCCTCCGCCAAAGATTCTTTCTGTTTGCCAGCATCTTCTTTCTTAACTTCCTTTTCCTTTGTTCCTTTCTTGGCATCTCCAGATTTGCCATCCTTAGTTTTCTCTTCCTTGCTGTCTTTTTTGTCTTTATCTTTTTCATCCATGCTCTTTTCCTTCTTCTCCTCCTTTCCTTTCTTATCCCCATCTGCAGCCGGAGGAAGTTGCGTTCGTACCACGGTTTCGCTATAGATTTTATGAGCAAAGTCCCTCGCCAACATTTCATTAAAAAATTCTAAAAAGCAAAAAAGATTATGACATCGGCATTTCATCGAATTCCAAAACGTAAAATCACCTGAAAAAAGGTTGACCTCAAAAGACTGTTCCTTGACATCATGCACACGATACTCTCGGATTGAGGCCAAGCACATTTTGGAGCAGTCAAATTCTTGCGTTCTGCCAGTCTGCAATGGATGGACAATGAAATGCGGCGTCTTCGGAAGGGAATACCGCCTTTTCCACGTTTCCTTGGTTTTTTCATCTGCATCTTCAGAAATTAGAGGAACCAGGACCTCTGGCAAAGGTGTTGATGAATGTTGCTCAACTTCTTGAACGTTTTCTTCGACTTCTTCCTCTTCCGGTTGCGAAGCAATTTTTTCTCGTGTTTCATTTTTGGGTTCAGTTAAAAGGGCCTGAGTAACTTCCGGTTTGGAGTCTTCGATTTTAGGTTCCATTTTGACAGAGACTTCCATAGCGCTTTCCTGGGCATCGTTGCTGATTACATTTTGCTCACAAGTAACCTCATCCTGCGTTTCGCTTGCAGCTGATTTTTCTCCTTCTATGGCTTCCATGAGTCGACTCTGAAGCTGGGCTTTCAAGCCTTTTGTATTTAAACCTCTCAAAGAGAGTTCCTCGCGCAATTTAGCGACCTGTGGAAAATATGTTAGGCTTTAATTAGGTAAACTAACCGAAAACTCATTGTGCCAATACAACATTTATTTGCATTGTTCTGCCTAATATTTCATTTAAAAAAAAATACAATTAGTAATTGTGAAAAAAGACAACTTACGTTCAGTAGTTTAGGATCCAACTGGGAGGCTGCATTAGCGCTGGAATCTTTTTCATCAGCATTCAGCGATGAGTTTAGCTCGTTGTCAGAGTCCTTGACTCCATCTTTGTCAACCGGCTCCTTTTTTACTACTGCGGCAGCCTCGGACTGTGATTCGATCTATTAAAAATCCAAACGTAAATTAGGAACGCCCATGTGGAACTCCAAAGCGTCCTGATATGGACCATTAAATTATCACTTGAAAATCAAGGGATCAGAAATTAGAACAAGCACGACACAACTCTTAAACCGCCGTATAAGAGTATCGCCAAAACTTTTGAAGGAAAGTATCTAGAAAAATGAATTGTTGCTCAAAATCTTAATTCTAAAGAAAAAGTAGGAAAGAGAAAAAGCATTCGTCATCTCGCCACCACCTCCATCGTCGTAGCTTCTGCCAAACTAGAAGCAGTCGCCTCGCTGCTGTTGACCTCAACTTCGGCATTGTCCGTGTCCAGGATGGGCTTCACATCTCTCTCCTCAGTGGCCACGACCTCCATCATCTCAACTCCGTCACCCTTCTCGCCTCCTGCAGGGATGGAATCTAATAGGTTGGACTCTGCTGGCACCGTCGTATCAACAACTGCTGCTGCGGGCGGTGACTCCGACTTCTCCACTTCTGATTTCTCCTTCCGTGTCTCTCCCAGGGCGATTCGGTAGGCGGCCACGGTGCGTTTCCATTCTCCCTCCGATGGTACGCACGAAGAAAGGTCCGGAATGAAAAAGACGACCGTCTCCAGAACACCATTGGTCCTTCGGTAGTACAATTCCATAAAACGATACCTAGGAGACGGAGGCAATCCAACATTTAACCAATTCTAGAGCAACATCGTCTCAACGCTAGTTTTCGAATCATCTTATTTTAAATTTACAAAGGACGCAAACCTAGGCTTTCTTTTCCATTTTGAATATTGTCCAGCAATTAGGTCGTGACGTAAGTAGTTCCGAAAAAAGTTGCTAAGGAGCTATGAAAATGTTTGGATCGGGGCAAAACTGAACCTTTCTATTATTGGGCTTATACTATTAAAAAAAAACTCGGGCTAATGAGAGGGATCTTACCATCGTTTGCAAGTGCTCAAGTCAATACCAACAGAGGTCTTGGTTGCACGTATAGCAGTTCGAATGAGAACGTCGGGATCAGATTGAGGGTTCATGCCATCAAGTGCGGCACTCCAAGAGCCACCGATTGCTTGTAAGTCGGACTTGCCCATCTGCAAATGATTTTAGATATATCGAAATCAAATTTAAATATGGTTTGTGGAAAAATGATTTCTATAGGAAAACTGTACCTTCAATCCAACAATAAAATTGAGAACGCGTCGAACATTGGTGTTGTAAATCTTTGGTTCACCAGGATTTGATAACAGCATGACCTGTAAACGTAATTCAAAAGTTCGTTATAGGTTTTTGCGCGACATATTTTTTCTTTTAATTTGACTGGTTACCTTTGCAGAAAATAAGCGGCGTGCATCTTCTGGTTCAGGAATCAGCTCCAATTTTCTTGTGCTCTTCTTCGATGTATTGCAATCGTACTCGATGTATCCAAGTTCAATTGGCTCTGCATGTTTGCGATAAACGACCACGGGAGACGCCTTGGTCATGTCAAACGGATTACTTAAGGGAAATGTCTCTAGCCAGCAAGCACGAGCCATGAAAAAATCGCTTGGAATGTACAAACGCTGATAGCGTCTTTTTAATTCCGTTACGGATAGTTCCATCCTGTTAACAAAAGCACGCACGGTTAGAAGACAATTAGCCCATGTGTACCATTGAGGAGACTCCCAATCCCTACCTATAATTCTAATTACTTACGTGTCCAATGGGTACTGAGGAACAACAACATTGTAACGAACAATTGGCTTAGTTTGGCTTGTTGATCTTGATCGAGACTTGGTTCGTCTCCGCGGCGATGAGGCTCGTTCTCTGTCTCTCCGTGGATTAGAAGACGCTTCCTTCTCCTTGTCAGCGACTCTTTGTCTGCTGCGTGATCGACTGCGCTTTCTAGAAACTGATGCAGACGCAGAGCTTGAAGCTGGACTTGCATTATGAGTAGATCTTTCAGATCTATCGAGCACGCGACTAATTCTGTTGTCTCCATCTTTTGCCTTATCCTTGTCTCTATAAAACAGATTTAATTTACAGCTGAACTTTGTCAAACGAAAAAAGGTTACAAATAATGTTCCAATAAAAAAAAAAGTGTAAAACTAAGAAATCTCGGTTTACTTTTCGCCTCTGCTCGGTTGTTTGTCCTGTGACACTTCGGTTCTTGCCTTCTTTGGCGGTGGACTTGGGCTTCTTCGTCTTGAGACTCTATCCACTCGTTCTCGATCACGCTCCCTTTCTTTCTCTGTTTCTCTGTTTTTGTTGTCTTTTTCCCGATCTCTTCTTGACTTTTCCCGTTGTTCCCTTTCCTTGTCACGCTCCCGTTCTCGTTCACGATCCCTTTCTCTTTCCCGATTGTTTGAATTAGAATTTTCCATTCGATCCCGTTCCTTTTCATTTTTACGAAGGATTTCCATCGTGGCAGCATTTGAGTTCATTTCAGGTGCGTTAAACAGACTTGGTATTTGCGCATTGTGGTTATGGAATTGCATTGGATTTAGAGCAACCCCACCAACACCCATTGGGACTCCAACTCCCATAGGAATGAGTCCACGAACAGGTGACTGAAGTACGCGTTGCTGTGCTTGGGCCTGTTGATAAGCCGCTACAGAGACTATTGGACTCGGGCTAGCAGCATTCTGCTGCATTTGCTGAGAGCTACTATGACTGTATACTGAATGTGGGTTCGAGATAATAGATACATGCGAATAGTTCATTCCATCCGACGAAGTAGAGGTTGTGTGCCGAGACGATGTTACTCCGGCCTGACTTGTAAGGGATATTATTGGTGGTGGCGGTGCAACAAGCTGATTTTGCATAGCACGATTCGCTTGAAGCGTCTTCTCTGCGGCTGAGACATTTGGCTGGTAACTCTGCTGCTGAGAATTTTGGGAGTTGTTTTTGTTTAAGCCACCACCAATGTTCACGATCTGGATACGCGTTGCCGTCCACTTAAAAGCAGCCGAACCATTAAATTCAGCTTCAACAAGAACACGATCACCAGCTTTAGGGAGTATTGGGCCCTTCACAGCACTAAAAAAATGGTAAACGCAATTTCAATTTATTTAGCAAATTAACCGTGTTATTATAATCGGATCGGAACCAGGCATGAGCTTACGCTGTAGTAAAGAAAACTTCATCATCAATAAATCCAAAGTCTGCATGCGCTTTTGTTACAGTTCCAGTGAAGACCCTTTGCTTCTGTCCTGCACCGCCTGGCTGAGCCACGTTGGGAGTAGGAACCGCCGGGAAACTGAGAGAGGTCATGGCCATGGGTGACATGAGGCTTTGCATGTTGGAGGCATTTGACGTCGCTTGCGACAGTATCTGGTTGACCCCGGCGGCCGCCAACTGCTCACTTAAAAAGCTGACATTTAGGTTCTGAAATCCTGGAGCCCCTTGAGACTGGAGAAGAATATGGTTGTTTTCAAAAGGGTTCTGTTGGGATCCTGGTTGGAATTGGAGTTGGCCGAACAATTGCGGTTGGAGCGATGCAGCGGTCCTAACCATCTGTGCCTGATTCGGTACGCCAGGGTTCCCAGCCTGCCCGGCTCCTGTTGTGAATGTTAACTTAATTAGCAATCATTTATTGACTTAAGCCTAAACTAAATTTATCGCTGCCTTCACTTAAGTTCCTTTGTCTGTGTAGAAACTTAACGATTGCTTATCCACTTACCGTAATACGACATTGTTCTGTAACCTTGATAAGATGCAATAAATATAAATTAAACTAATTAACGATTAAAAGACTGTTTAAAATTCGTAAACAAAATCTCTCGAATGAATAAAATGACTGAATAAAATGAAGCTGATGATTTTTATTTACAGCATTTTTTTTTGTTCCAACCCAAACGGAAGTAAGAGACATCTCACGTCAGCTGCAGAGATGGACATTATTTTGATAAATAAAAAAGTGTTACTAATTAAAACAAGCATAATATTAAATACCTGAATTAAATGAGAAATTATTTATATTTCTTACTTAAGTGTTTATTAATTTTATTATTATTTTATTATTCTTTCTTTTCTTTTTTTTTCAATAGAACGTTTTGAAGACCGGTTGGTTTTGTCACATTTTAAAATTCAAACTTGTGTAGGAGGTATTTTCTTAATTTCAATTCAAACCAAAGCTTACATTTTACAACTTTAGAAAAATGGCAAGTTCAGCAAACCGCGAAGTTCATAATCGCTGATTTTTATTTTGTTAATTTTCATTATTTGTTATTATGAGTTTTTTTTTTGTTTTGTTAACTAATTGAGTTTTAACTTTTAAGTTAATTTTCTATTTCTTTAAATAATTTTTAATTGTGGAAACATCGTTAAAAAAGTTAAAAAAAGTGTTCGTGTATCCAATTGATCGGGTGGAATTTAAGGTGAATTGAGATTAATGGATAAGCTCGTTTTAATTAATAATGTTTTTTTTTCACCAATAATTATAATCGGTATGTTACTTATTTAAGAATGCGCTGTAAGCGGTGACTGACTAGAATGCTGAAGGATTCCTATTGGAAAGCGATTAGCGTTAAAAAAACAGGGAAATCAATGCTCATGGACAGTCAAGGCGATCGTAGAGAAGTGGACTCCGAAGATGAGATTCATCGCAGTATACTGAAAGCCTGTGATAACGCCTTCAGGAATGGAGTCTCTTCGGCAGATATCTACGAGACGCTGAAATTAATGGACATGAAAGCTTCCGGAATTGAAACGAGTCGACGGCTTTATGTCTGGAATATTGTATTAGAAAAGCTGCGAAGGGTTATGCGAGCTAGTATGCTGACATTGGTTACCACTATTGGACTCTATTGGTTCATGTTTCACTTCTTCAGTATTACCATGTGGCCTCTCTCGGAACTTAACGAGTCTCGATGCCTTTTGCGATCTCACCCACTAATCATGGAAATTATGAGGCCGGAGGCAAACTGCTCATTTTGTCAAAATTATCAAGATGTTAGGTTTTTATTTATTTAATATTTTAGAAATCCAGCAAATTCTATATCCTGTCATAGCGTGTACAATTTTTCCTTCTGTGTTTTAGACCGGTACACCTGTAATCGAATTTGATTCCATTCCAAGTGCCGATGACTTCGAAAGAATAGCATATTCTTCCAAGCCAATAATTATACGAGGCATTGGCGTGACGGACTTTAATTTCTTAAAATTAAAAAAGCTCTTCAAGTCGGAGCCGGAAGCAATGGTTGTTGATCATTGCCAATTCCTTCCTTTCAGATCGTCTTTCATTAACCTAAAGGATGTATTTGAGACAGTTTTGATTCACAAAAATTACACTTCTCCGTGGTATGTTGGATGGTAAGCTCAAAATACATGACGAAATACACTATTATAGATTTGAATTCGTCAGATTGTAAGGTACTTCGGTCGGTATTATATTTCCAGGAGTAATTGTCACTCCGGAATGCAGCAGAAGCTACGAAAGATATTTCCGCGCCCGACGTTTCTACCGAAGGATTCGGTCCACTCTTCGATTGATTGGATTTTCATTGGATCTCCTGGCTATGGGGCGCCGATGCACTTAGGCAATACCAAGTTTTAAGACAGAATAAAACTGAAATGCTTCGTGTTTAAAGTGTTTTTCGCGCAGATTTCGTGAAGCGCCCATCGTGGCAGGCTCAGCTCAGCTCGGTAAAAGAATGGAAACTGAAGCCTCCGCCTGAGTGCGAAACTGTGTGTTCAGATGAAATTTCCTTCTCAATTGCTGCTGGCGACATGCTGTTCCTGGATACGAATTCCTGGTTTCACGAAACTGTGGTTTCCGGTTCCGAAATATCGATATCTATAGGATCTGAATATGATTAGAATCTAGTTAAGTGGACTAGTGGACTTAAAAAAAAAGTTAGTACATTATTTAAAATTTACTAATTTTAGAGGACTGATGAAAGCCATAACTTTGGCTTGACAATCTCCGTCCACGAGATTTATTTAGGTGCAAACAACGCGCATGTATAATTTCCACGTTTATGAGAATCTAAAATTGCCCACTTCGTCAAAAAAAATTTAATAAATTTCTAAATTCTAAATTTGCGACGATTGAGCGTCCAACATTTCGAGATGGCCCAATGTCATTGTCCAGACTGTGATGGACGTGTACCGGAAAGCAAGACGCTGGAGGAACCGGAATTACTGGCCAAGTTTGCGCATATCCGCAGACTTAACGAAGGGAAGAGTTGCATTCGGTTATCATCGGGCAACGGCTCTGGATGCGGGTCCTTGGGTGGGACAGATAGGGTCAAGGGTCCCAAAATTGACATAGTGGGCAAGATCGCCTACTTCGAGTCGGAGGTGCGGATTTTTTTTTTTGCAAATTGCAATTAATGAGTTAATTAAAAGTCAAATGTAATTGAATTCTGTAGATTGCAAAGGAATCTTTCGGTGCTTCTCAGAACCGGATTCGCATGTCGAAGCACGAGCTGAAGCGTCGGAGCAGTGAAGGTCGCAACTGCAATTGTTTAGGACAGCAGCAAGAGCAAGAATAAACGCTCCAAGACCAAGTGTTTAATTTTTAAGGAAAATTGGAATCAATTTAAAATTTTCGATTAACTCAAATTAATTTCTTTTGAAAGTTTGATTTAATGATGAATTTCTTGTGGTGATCATTTTGGTGTTAGAAAATAAGATTCTCTCGTGAAAGAGCGCGTTTGCATGATTTTATTCCAAAAAGTCAATTTTATCAAAGAAGGCACATGATAAGGAATTTAATTCTGAAGATCAATTGTCATAATTAAAGCTGCAGATTAATTAGTCGGTGTTCGTTGGGTAAGGTTGTTGCAGTAAGACCAAGGTCAGAGGTAGGGCCTCCAAATGGCAACAACTCGAATACTGACAAGGACGTTCTTACCCGGTCGAGTTAACTTCAATTCGGTAAAACAAATTAAATTTAAATTTACGACAGATCATTGAACTTTTTGCGGTTTCGTGATAGACCGGTCTTTGTGCGAGTCGGTTAGGATCCAGCCATCGTAGTTTACATTTAACTGCATCAGCACCGGCGGCAACGGTAACTTACTAATTTTACACAATTCGTAAATCGAAAGAGTTAATCGATATGTTTTATAAGCAGCTGGGGAAAGGATACGAAGTTGTAGATCACACTTACGATGCAGTTGTCGTTGGAGCAGGCGGAGCTGGTCTCCGTGCCGCTTTCGGTCTGGTCGAGGAGGGATTTCGAACGGCTGTAATAACGAAGCTATTTCCGACACGGTCCCATACCGTGGCTGCACAAGGAGGGATCAACGCCGCCCTCGGAAATATGGAAGGTGACGACTGGCGATGGCACATGTACGACACCGTGAAGGGTTCAGACTGGCTGGGAGACCAAGATGCCATTCACGTAAGATGAAGCATCAAACAGTCATGTATTAGCTGATCCTCTTCTGACAACGATGCGTATATCATTTTCAGTACATGACAAAAGAAGCACCAAAAGCCGTGATTGAGCTGGAGAATTATGGAATGCCTTTTAGTCGAACGAATGAAGGGAAAATATATCAGAGAGCCTTTGGTGGTCAGTCGCTGAAGTTTGGCAAAGGTGGACAGGCTCATCGCTGCTGCTGTGTGGCAGACCGAACTGGACATTCGCTCTTGCATACCCTATATGGTCAATCCCTCAAGTATGACTGTCAGTATTTTGTCGAGTATTTTGCACTCGACCTAATCATGGAGGGCGGAGAATGTCGGGGTGTTATCGCCCTCTGCCTAGAGGACGGAACCATTCATCGATTTCGTTCTAAAAATACCATCTTGGCAACAGGCGGGTGAGTAACTGAAAGTTATCGTAAGGGATAAAACTTGCAACCTAGCTTCCTGTTTTAGTTATGGCCGCGCTTACTTCTCTTGTACATCTGCTCATACTTGTACTGGAGATGGAACTGCGATGGTCTCCCGAGCGGGCTTGCCAAATCAAGACTTAGAGTTTGTCCAGTTTCATCCCACTGGAATCTATGGTGCCGGTTGTCTTATCACTGAAGGATGCCGTGGAGAGGGCGGGTTTCTTATTAATAGTGAAGGAGAACGATTCATGGAGAGATACGCACCGAACGCAAAGGATTTAGCTTCCAGAGACGTCGTGTCCAGAGCTATGACTCTGGAAATCAGGGAAGGCCGAGGTTGTGGGCCAGAAAAAGACCATGTTTTCCTACAACTTCATCATTTACCACCAGAGCAACTTCATCAGAGGTATGAGCATTAGCCCTGATGATATTAATTGACTTTCGCTAAAGTGCTTCAGTAACAGTTAATTGTAATTATTATTTCAGACTTCCGGGCATTTCCGAAACTGCTATGATTTTTGCCGGGGTTGATGTTACGCGAGAACCAATCCCTGTATTGCCCACCGTCCATTACAACATGGGAGGAGTTCCAACTAACTTCAAGGGACAGGCCCTTACTAACACTGGTTCAGGAGACAAAATTGTTCCAGGACTTTACGCTTGTGGAGAGGCAGGTATGTGTGACCTATGCGTAACAGTCTCGAAACAGTATGATATTAAGATTCTTTTTAGGTTGTGCATCTGTCCACGGAGCAAATCGCTTAGGAGCTAATTCACTCCTCGATTTGGTTGTGTTTGGTCGGGCTTGTGCAAAGACCATAGCAGCTGAAAATAAGCCAGGAGAAGCAATTGGTTCTCTCTCTGCTAATGCTGGAGAAGCCTCTGTAGCAAATCTAGATCATCTGCGGTATGCTGATGGAACGATCTCCACGGCAGATTTGAGGTTGAAGCTACAGAAGTCAATGCAGACACATGCGGCGGTCTTTCGAACAGGAGACGTTCTTAAGGACGGTGTTAAGCAAGTGTCTTCAATTTATAAAGAACTCAATAACCTAAAGGTACTCGGATTCATGCAGTGGTTTAGGTAATTAGTAAGTACTTTGTTTTAAATTAGTTTAATTTTTGAATTTATAGTTGTTTGATCGCGGTATGATTTGGAACTCTGATTTGGTGGAGGCCCTTGAGCTCCAAAATCTGATGATCAACGCTGTTTCGACAATGGTCGGTGCGGAGGCCAGGAAAGAGTCGAGAGGAGCACATGCACGAGAAGATTTCAAGTAATAAAATTTAAACAATTAAACCCAATAAAGTCTTTGTTAATTAAATATACTAAATTGGAATTTTAATTCTTTTAGGGACCGTGTAGATGAGTTTGATTATGCAAAACCTATCAAGGGACAGACTCCTAAACCAATAGATCAACATTGGCGTAAACACACACTGTCATGGGTCAACCCGACTACTGGGGACGTTAAGTTAACTTATCGACCTGTAATTGACAACACACTCAACGAAAGTGAGTGTCCGAATGTCCCACCCGCAATTCGGTCCTACTAGAAAGGCTATCGGTCAGAAATTAGTGTTTTATTTAATTGTAATAATTTCATTCAAGAATTCTTCAATTAACTTCCTTTCAGAATTAGTCCACCATAGTGAATTAAAAGGAGAGTGTGACATTATGATCGCGTACATTATAGAAGAGCACAAGATTCATTTTCGAGTTGAGTTTTAAAATTCGAACTTCAACATTTGCGTTGAGGGATGACAGACGCGAAGGCCCGTGGCCAGGCGCGGAAGGACTGGCTTCACACATGACAGCTTTCGATGTTTTGGCTTGTACGGAAACTTCGGACAGCAGGCTCCAAACTTGGGTAAATTGCAAAGCGCTATTGGTCCTGTTTTTGAATATCGTTCGAATTCGGCTGCTGCAGCTTTTAGTTTTGGTCGAAAACGCTCCATTACGACTCCAGCCCCCCTGGGGCAGGGTTTATTGACAAGAAATCCTGGACTACGGCATCTGGATCGCTGGAGCATTTCCTCTTGCCAAACTTTACGGTTCCACAAATGTTGGAGCTGTCGACTTGGCGCAAGGCCTTGTTCGAAGCGTCGTTCGGCAGCGTCAAAGTCCTTCTTTTCTCGCATATAACTACACCAGACAAAGGATTTATATTAATTTCTAGTTACTCGTTATATAATCGTTACTTCATTTCAGCTGCTTCCGCTCTCGAAACTGCTATCGACGTCTCACAGATCATTCCGTCAATTCGATTGGAAAGGTGGTAAAGCGTTTTGCGCATGCCCACCAAATACTTCACCTCGCACTCATAGCGCTGTTTCAAATACGAGGCCTTTTCCATGCTTTCCTCGGTTAGGTCTTCGACTTGTTTCAGCGTCAAACCTCGTTCCAGAATTCGTACTTCACGAGTGGCGAGTAGGCACTCAAGCTTATTTATTTTCTTGTGCAAGTGCGGCACCTTCTCTCGTTCCTCGATCCAATTATGATGAATCTCACGGACGCTGTAGATCAAAATTGGAAATCGTTCAAAAATCAGGATAATTTTGTGTATCTCGGCTACCGTCCAGGACGAGTGATGTTCGACAGCTCTTCCTCAAGCAAGCGGCGTTCTTTTGTGATCGTGTAGAATTGGATACGGAGATCCTCAATCTTCTTAACAAACGTACTTTCATCCGGTTGACTACAAGAAAAAAAAACGATTTTTAAAAAATGCAAAGTAATTAAGGGAAAATTCTTGGAATTTACTTGGATGTAATGATGATCAGATGCGTTTTGACTTCGTTCAAACTCGAAAGAAGTTTAGATTTCTCTAGTTCCCGCAAGCGCAACTCGGCCGTTGCTCTGAGTAATATCATGTCATAGGCGTTGATTCGTTCCATAAACGCACGTACTTCTTCAGTTCGTTCCTGTACTGAGGTAGAGATGTTGGCGCTCGTTTCAATGGCCGTTTCGAATCGTTGTCGAGTTTCCACGACATCTCGTTGCAGGCGCATCACTTCCTTGCGCATGTTCTCATTCGCCATTTTCAACTCATCCCGCTCGATTCGATGGACACGGAATTTCTATTTTTTAAGTGTAATATTGTAAAGCTAGTTTATTTTTTTAATCCTGTTTTTATCTTTAAAACAATACTTGAACAGCACGAAGTGCATCATTTCGAATAGAATCGCGAGCGAGGCCGGCATTGAGCAAGAGGTAATGAATTCTCGTAATTTCTTGCTCCCGATCCAGTGATTGATTGACGTAGGACTCTACTTCATTATTCGCGATTTTGAACTTTTCAGCCTGCTCAGTGACGCGTTGGCGCGCTTGAATCAAATCGCTGACAACTGACGCTTTCTCGATTTTGACTTGCGAGTACTGCTTTTGAAGCAAAACGATATTTCGGTTGAGTTCACGTTCATTGCGACCGCAATCGTCCAAAATCACTTTCCTCATCTAAAAAAACGAGAATTTTTTAAAAATGTTTTAAAAATCTAAAAAACTTCCAGAAAATTGTGGTTGTCCACCCGAATGTCAGTGACAACGCCAAAGAGCTGCGCCTCGAGTTTGATGCACTGTTCGGCTTTATCTTGGCGTTCACGCCGTTTGCGCACGGTCATGCGCATCTATGAAAGTAACCAAAATATTTTTAAAAAATACTTTAATTAACTAACTAATTAATTTCTACCAAGTTTTGTAGCTC
>VYYI01001468.1:0-19415 GCA_021029175.1 Bilobella aurantiaca
GTGTATCTTCATTAGCTGAAAAGGAGTGAATAAAATCGTATCAGAATTCATCAAATTCTCACACACCTTCTCATGGCATTTCATTTCAACTAACCTAAATCCGCTACTTGACAGCCTGTAATAGGCGACAATGAATCCATTTCATCCACCAGTATTAGATTCCTGAGGGTTCTTGGAGCGAAGAAAAATGTGTCCCCTTCTTCCAACGGCATGGCAGAGCTGAACTCCGGTTCGTCATCATCATCTCCCAAGTGAGCGATTTGGTACAAATAACTAATTACACGTCAAATACGTTGACGTCAATTAAGCTACTTGTAAAGAAACTTATTTGTCTTCAAAAAGTACTTACTGGTTGCCAAATTCAGAACCCACGAAGAGGAATCCCGTTTTCAATACGCACATCGCTGTTGCAACGGGAACAGTATCAAAATATTTGAGTTTGATCTCTGTAACCATATCTTCATCGATTTCCAGCGTTATCTTGAAAATGTCACCCTGCTCCGTCTGGGCAAGGAAAAAGAACATGCTCTTCGTCTTGTGTGCCGCTGAGCACACAAAAATCATTCCCCGCTCTGGATCATCTAGGTCGTTCTAAAAGTTAATGAACTCAATTACTTGATGAATATGAAACAGTAATAAAACGGTGTCGGGTAGGCCATGAATGTAGCAGGCTAGAAATCCAAGGACAAACTCTAGTAAGTGAGCCCTAACGATGCAAGTTTCTGCGTTTTTCTCGCACAATTTTACGACCAATGCTCTCATTCCATAGAAAACACTGGAGATACCAAAGTGCTTCAAGATTTTCTTTCAAATTCCAAGGGGCCTTACCCGCCTTCGAGGAATAGGACACCGAATATCCGGCTGATCTCCTAAATTTTTGTACGTGATGTAATTTTCGGAACAGATGAGAACTCCACTGGGCCCGTCGTTCCCACCGGGGACCGTAATGAGGAAATTTGCATGTTCGTCCAATGGTTCACTGTATTTTCGTACGACATGATTTAAACCTAAATCCAGTTCATAAAATGTTAATGTTTGTTTCGTATTCTGAGCTCCAGCCCCAGTAGGGTCACTATCAGCTTCCTGCGGACAAAACAGAAGACTTAAATTTACCAAAACCTTGAAACTGAACCTTTGAGAGTTGCTTTCACTAACTGCATTTCAGTACGAACTTGGTGGTTCAAATTATTCGTCATTATACTCAAGAGTAGCAAATATATGTCATCATAAATGCAGTTAGCGCGAAAATATCCGGGCCGGACTTTACATTTATCCTTCCGCGACGCACAAAAGTACTCTCACTTCGACCAAACAACATGAGGGTAAGACTCATCCGCTCGCCAACACAAAAGGACCGCTCAAATAGCATCTGCACTCAGATAACGAGACATAATGGACTTCATCTACTATCAAAACTGTAGGCGCCCGCAAACTGACTGGCTTGGATGCCAACATAATATGGCGATATACTGCTCACTAGCACGAAAAGGTGCTTGTTGTCATCTCATAACCAATGTTTTTTAAAGTTTTTCCACACGAATATGCTTATATTGTAGGTTGCACAAATGGTCTTGCGACTATGTGAAAATAGATACGACACCCTGGTCGGTTGCTCGGTGAAAATAACAGTATTCAAATATATTTGAACGATCCCATGTGTTTTACTCATTCCCTTCGAGAGCAGAAATTCTTCAGCACCATGTATTAGTGTTAGCAGAAGGATAAGCGTGAAAAATTAAGTTCAGCTCACCTCATAGTCCATTTCGAGACATGCGAACATGGGATTTTCAAACCCCACGTCTACCCCGACGAGGTGGTAGACTAAAGTATTGCTTTTATGAGCTTCCAAAGGAGACGATATTGTCAATCGGGCTTGTGCATCACGATTTAGTATGTAGACTAGCTTCTGCTTCTCCACAGCACCTGAAAGTTAACATAAGAAGTCAATGCTTGCCCCGCAATTTTCAATGTGAAGCTACTCAGTTCTGCTGAATGCATTACCTATCATAACAGCACGTCCCTTAGGGTCAATGGCGAGGTACTGGCCGGGGACTATACGACGACATCCACTCTTTCCGTAAGTCTCCTGATGTATTTTTTCAAAAATGTTTTTGGAAGCAATATACTCAAGTATGACGATACGCCCAGAGTCGGAACCAACAACAATATAATCTAAAATATAAAGCACAGTAACAGTTTAACCTCCGACTCACATGGGAGACAAACAACATCAGCTCATACGAGTAATACAAGCACATACGTTCACCGACACAGCCTTACATGCACTAATCATAGTTGAGTCATAATGCAAGGTTTCATTGGTATGCTAACTATGATTACCTTTAGCTCCACCAGTTAAACGGAAAGCCATGAGAGATCTAATTATGCCAAAAACTTCCACACTGAGCAACGTAATAACTTTGCCCGTGTTTGGATCTGGACGAAGAATTTCCAGGATTTTTCCTCGGGACACCACGATTTCTTGAAGTTTTGAACCACTGAAGTTCCCATGAATGGCATGGGTAATACCCGTTGCCCTCTGAAGGGACAAGTTGTACAGATGCATGGCTGGAACAAAAATAAAAGAATTATCAATAAATAGCAAGGTTACAAACAAGACATCCTCAAAGACACGCTCCAAGACTTGTGCTCAGTGCGAACTTGGTGGTTCATTTTTATCGTCATTATCTTCAAGAGTAGCAAATAATCGGTCATCATTTCACATTCACATAACAGACGGTTGCACGTTCAGCACCTAATTTCAGTCACACTTGCCAATTACAACAGTATTTCATCCCAGAACTACAATAGCAGCATGGATGAATTACTTTGGCGATACCTCGACATCGCGAACTCTGGCATCGTCTTCATTGTTCATTACCATTTAAGATCGTAAATTGCTTCGAAAAATAATACTGTCTTGAAATTGATGAAAAAACTTGATACTTAAAATGGACAGCGTCTTCATTCGGATGGTAGGTTCACCTCCTAAGAATACTTTGAAGTTTGCAGGGCGAGCAAATGCCGGTTAGCTTGGGGAGGACTGAAAATACATGCTTCTGCCGCGTGCTAACCCAAGATAAAATAAGTAAGACATTACCTGCAATTACTTGCTATCGCCACTTCAAATATAACGGTTTCCAACGACCCTCTTCCTGAATTCACAACTTAATTTTTCCAGAAATAACCAAATCCTCCTAAACGGATTCCTTTGCTCATCCCGACTACAGGCTCCATTACCGTCACGCCGTCCAGCTCCAGCTTCGAACGCGTGTGCTTGCAGAGTGCGTTGTTGTAAACCGGTGGAGACGTCGACTCCTTGCTAGCGACTACTTGAACCGCCATCTAACTATCACTCTATTGATAAATATTTGAACTACAAGAGCGAGAAATAGAAGTAAACTTCAAACGTCAGAGCAAACATAAACAAGGCAGAGTTCAACGAGCAGAAAGTGATAGAATTTTCGATTGTGTCGTGTCTCTAAAATCGTTCTAAAATTGCTCGTATCTTCTTTCTGTGTTAAATTTATTGTTGGTCCCATTAAGAAAATTAAACGTGAGGGAAATTGTACGATTTGATGACGTTGCTTGTGTTGTGTTGTAAAAATCACTCATTTTGGAACTCACAATGTCATCGGAATACGACGCAATTCCGAAATCAGGCAGCTTGAAGCTGAAAAAATTAGACCACACGATTAAAAAGTAAGTTGTATCTATCTTCTAAAATGCTTTCATTGCTACGCTATTCATTACTATTCTACTTCAAAGTTCAGTCTTGTAAATGTTGCTACGAGTTGCAGTATATCAGCTAACTGAAAGTTAACGTAATAAAGAACTTACAATCATTTTAACTAGTAATTCTCATAGAGAAGTTAGTCATGGAGTCATTAAAAATTGCGAGTTAAAAATGTGGTGTCTTATTTTCAGGAAGAAACACAAGAAGCAGGACAAGAAGGCTTTAGATGCTCCAGTTTCAAACCAAACGAGTTCTCAGTCTAGTGAAGAACAACAGGATGATGATGCAGCCATTGAGGCGAAAATTCGAGAGAGAAACCCATTGTTGAACAAAACTAAAGCTGAGCTGAGATATATACAGATGCAAGAAAAAATGGTAAGTAGTTAATCATTTTTTGGATTGTTCTTGGAGATTGCGCCTGATCAGTATGTGGAAATCAGAATCGTTAGGCTCTAGTGGGAGAATTTAGTTAAACTGTTGTAATTCAGAGTTTTGATTGCCTCCTGTGTGGACACATTCGTTTCAACTAATTTTCCTTGGGTTGTGCAGAAAGCAAAGCGAGTGATGGACAAGGCCTCGAAGACGCACAAAATGAGAGTGGAGGACTTCAATCGTCATTTGGATAGTTTAACGGAACATTTCGACATTCCTAAGGTGTCTTGGACAAAATGAAACACTTGCATTTCCCTTTGTCGTGTGGAAGCTGCCGGGTCTGGAGCCTATTTCGTTCTGCTTGCCGCTGGGATTTTGACTCGTGGTCGTAATTTGTATTTTTCGAGTCCAAAACCAATGTTGGTCATGTTGGCTCACATGTTTAAGGCACTGCCGAGATGTAGGCGAGATCGTATCAAATGTAATTTCCGATGGGTGTCTTGTAACTTAGCTTACTTTTGATGTTGTGAGCATATATCAATTAATTATAAAATATTGTGTAAATATAAGGGGATAGTTGTAATTACGCCTTATTATCCAGCTTTTGCAGCATACGTGGCAGATTTGTAGCAATGTAATTCTAAAGTTTTTCATTCTCGTAATATTTAATGATGGCATCTTAATAAGTCCGTTGTCTTATCACAAAAACTGCGTCATTTAGCCAATAGAAGGCTTGTTCAATGTTTCCTTGACACAAATAAGGAAGTCGGGTCCACCGGAGAAGTTCCCAACCTTCTGGCTCTAGTACTTTGGTAGCAAAGTTGTACACCTCTTCAGAGAAAGACATGCCGGCTACAGGAAGTGTCTCATTCGGTTCGTGGCTTTTGTTGCCCCCTGCAAAACATTTTGTACTTACTAAAACTGACTTAAAGCTTAAAATACATTTTTAAGTAGGCCGGTGTCACTTAGAAGTGCTAAAAGTATGGGTGCACCATGTTGGGCACGGGTAACATTTTCTTGTCATTATGCGTTCAAATGGTGCTGAACGCAGACCCATGCTAAATTTTTCTCCCATGCCCCGAACAGATCTACACTTACCGAATTCCACGTAGGGACTGAACGGAATGACAAATGACACGACAGCAATCCCGTCATCTTTGAGAACTTGCTTAATTTTACTCATTAATGACAGCGGTTCGACACATCGATCCAGTACGTTTAGGCAGGTGACCACATCAAATCTCATTTCCGACATCTCCCATCCAGTCTCATCAAGAACGCTGGAAAATCAGGAAAAAACAAGTCCACATCAAGACATTTTCGTTGTCACATAAAACCTAGCAAATTAATGAATTAATACCTAATATAAATAGCTACTTCAAGGGGGCATTGACCGTAATTTCATTTAAATGCTCATTGTGAGCTGTACCAATATAATCTGACAACACTTCCAGATTTTATTCATACCGCACATTATCCACCCCTTCGTGGCATCCACAGCAATAAATCCCTTGGCTTTAAAATCATTCAAAGTACTCATTACTCACTTCAGATTACTCTGGATTACGAGGGAACGATTCAGTTTTATTTCAATGCCCCAATACCTACATCATCATCCCGCTGCGATAGATAGATTTGGTTACATGTGGTAAGCACGAATCGTGTACGTGAGCATATCCCAAACTCAGTCATTAGCCTGCTCAATCCTGATTAAAAAATTCTGTCGACTGCATAATAAATGCAGATATATACGAACCACTTTAAAGTCCTTGCTTTCTTTAATAGAAAATGACTTGAAACATTTCAAGTTAAACATAACGGATATGGCCTCCCCAGCATTTCTGGTAGGAAGAAGCACCCGACGCAGTTGTCCAGACATCACATGTACAATGCACATGGATTCACTAAGACGTACGCATACTAAACCCATATAGTTTCTGTGTCGGGAAAAAGGGAGTCTTTGCATTTACATATGTTGTGTGTGTGTGAGGGGAGCTCCGAGAAAAAAAATTATTCACAAAGCGTACTCTAATTAAATCAGCACCATCAATGAGACGACTTCCCGAGTTAATGACATTTTTCCCAAATGGAGCTCCCTGATACGGCTCCACTGATATTACTCTCTCCTCTTCCTCTCCACTCTATTCTCTCTTAACGACTCTAATTAATTAAAAAAACTCAAATCTAATCAAACGAAATGCAACGTCTGCCCAAATCCGTAAAGGGTGACAGTTACGGCGAAGAAATGGAGACCGTAATTTCGCAAATGACTAGTCTTTCCCCGCCTATACATTACACCAGGGCGAGAGTGGCATATCCAGCAGTGACGGACGGATATACACTCCCGCTCACATCCACAGACTTCATAAAAACTCAGATTCTATTTAACTCAATCAAGTCGGCTCCGTCACGCTGTCCCACCTATAACCTAGACTGTATTTGCTGTTGGATGAACAACATACGGGTAGGGTAGGGAGAATGTGTGGAGGGAACTTTTTCTCCAGTTAGACACCAAACTTTTTTTTCTCGCTCTCCCACAATTCCCTCGCATCTCACCCAAACCCCCTCCAAGAGTTGGCCTGTGATGACGATTGTGGAGCTTCTCATGTGAGAGGAACCCCCACACAAAATGATTTAATTAGTCCTTGACAAAAAAGAAAAGCATATAGAGAGCTGGATGAGCTTAACCTTTATGGTTGGGGATACCAGATGGATCCATGACCGCTGCATATAAATACGACGAAAGTGGGAGCTGTGAGGGAGGGAGCCCTCCTGCAATACATGCATATTTTAATTGCTCACACCAGCACGGCGTAATCACTTTCATCAAATGATCACACGCTGGCTTCAAATTTATATACCCCACCCCTCAAATTAATAACACCATGGCTCCCTCCTAAATACTCCCCACTTAGTATTAGGAATGCCACAACAAAGCAACGATCAAATAAATCAAATTACGTTATGCAATCAGGGTCGTGCAAGCTCGTATGCCTTTCCTCCTATGTACGATGAGGCTCGAAAGAATGCCGCACCTTACCCCATTATTATTACTCCACAAATCACCGCATCCACTTTACTCGAGCATTTCCGAAACCAAAAATTAGGATTAAACGAAAAATAATGTAGAACTTTTTACAACTTAACAGCATTTCCATACTATTTTAGCAATAGTTTACATAATAAATCGGCCCGAAATTTGCATAGAAACATCCCTATAATATCTAGTTTTAACGGTAGTATTATCATAGCTCCCCACTAGCTCCTAGACACAAAACTAATAATGACATTTCACATAGAGTTCACACAGGGCATGGTACGAATGTAATCCATATTGTACTCCCTTTGAAGACCTTCTGAGTGAAACGTCTAATGCCATATAATATGATTGTGAAAGTCAATAATAATTCATCTCGCAAAATGTTGCGGATCATAGAAGGTAATTTTCACAATGCTATTACCCCAGCGAAGGGGCAGTTCAGCTTGTGAATATTTCATTCACGAACACACACACACGCACACACACAGTAAAGTACTCGTTCTCTTGTCTCCTGTAATCGCATAGATAGGGAAAAGGGCCGGGAACCATCCGTGTCTTCTTCAATTTTAACATTTTTCTCCACAAGCCTACAATATAATAAATGAGATGGAGTAGGTAAATGCGATTACTTACGTAAAGCCCTTGTCGGCCAGGGACCACTTCATCGGTTTAGACATCTCGGTCACGTATACTCTATTAAAAAACCTCTTCATTCGATCTGTCGTCGACCCATCCCCGGCTCCAATGTCCAGCAGCGATTCGAGTAACAACCCACTATTACGCCAATCAATAAGCCTCTCGAACTGATTTGACGAGAAAACGAACATGGAACCATGACCGAGTAATCTGCAAAATTCACAACCACAATAATTTCTCCTTAAGAGACATCCTTTACGTGTAACATTACAAAAATACTGCAGAGGGGGGCATGAGCTTCCCTTCCATCAAAATGTTTTCAATATACATATACACCTCATTATAAATCTCTCTCCCGAATGGGTTCGTCCCCAACATTTTACCGGCGTGTAGACATTGGACCGCACAAGCTTGTTTGATTTCCGCCTCTAACTGCTCTGTACACGCCGCCTTGTCCACAACCAAATCATCCAATTTATTTCCCCTGTATTAAAAAGTGTCCACCATATGGCCATGTTCCCCCTCGCCTCTAAATGTTCGCACACACTACATGTTGTAGACGAAATTCAGACAATTTACCGGAGCTATATTTACCTTTTTCAAGCCTCTATAATAGTGTGGCGAGCTAAGCCGCACACAATCCAATTCACATAATACAAAACTACTCCTTTGACTGATGATGATCAGCCATAATATATAGCTGTTAAAATACCTATACTTTACTTCCAAATCACCCGAATAGCACAAGGCTCTCTTCGATAATCTATAAAAACTTTTGCTCGCTCACACAAACAGTTTTAGCTTTTGCTTGTCTCAGTCAGCCAAGTCCCAATACGTCCACATTGCCCTGGTTAGGTAACCCCGCACACTTACGTCTTAGGTGTCTTACGTTTGCTAGCTCACCCGTTACACTGGCGTGAGCTAAGTTTGCGACTTTTTCTAGCTCCAAAAAATTTTATTTCGAAATTTATATCACTAAAAAATATTCGAATAAAAGCCGCAGAAATTATAAATTAAAACAAGTAATTAAAAAATGCAGTTAAAGGGTTTATTTGGGAAAATATGACAAGGGCTACATGAGTGAGCAGATGAAAAAAATATACGGTATGCACGCGAACACAAGAAGAAAACTGGTCGCTGTATTTAGAAGAACTTCCACCGCTGCCACTACACATCATAGTCATCAACATCATCATCGTCCCTGTCCTCGTCGACCTTTTCTAAATATGTACATTGCTCCTCCTCACGCCAGGCTCTGTGTGTGTCTGCCTCGGATCTTTTGGTCGGAATGAGAGCAATATAATTGAATGGTTTAAGAGAGGGGACATTAACGAGAGAAAAATTCAAAAACATCTCCTCAACATACAGCGGAACCAACAACCTTATCCTTTTTTCATCAAGAGAATGCTGATATCCCTAAGAAACTCACAATTTAATCTAAGATTAATTAAAACTTTTTCTCTTGTACGAGAATGAGGGGTCCTTCCTGGCGCATCTCCGTGTGTGTGTGTGTGTGTGTTGTTATACAACGCCTGTTGTATAATGAGTACGCTTTGGTGGTTAACATTATTCTCACAAACTCGAAGGCTCCTTGATTAAACTTTTTTTTCTTCCAGAGTCGTATATTTGTCTTATACTTCTTCGTCGCTTTCCCCCAGCTACAACTGCTTACTACCACTATACCACTGCTACTGCTTCGCACCAAGTGTTACAGCCCACCAACCACTACTCCCACTACCACCACCACTCACACTGTCTGATGAAGAAGGTTTGGGTAATTAAATTGAATTGATGCTCTCATGCGCTATATCCCCTGTGTTAATAAACGAGACAAACTTTCCCGCTTCCCGCCGCCAGTCACTCTCCCCCTTTATTATGGCATGCCAAGGATTGTGTCCCGTCTTATTCTTCGCTTTACTGCCGAGTCGTAGATATATATTTACACATATATGCTTCGTTCTCTCACTTTAACTCTTATCAAGTCCATCGAGCCATATCAACTATTCCCATCTGAGACGTCGGCCAGCCAACCTTTGCCATACTTGTCCCGGCCAACTTTTCTTAATAAGGACGACAGTTGTCATAAGCTTAATTAAGGCGATCATCGCCGTCTCTTCCACTCACTCACTCTTTCACTCACTTACTCATTTTCCTTCCTCTTCTCATTAGTAAAACGCCAGAAGGGAAAAAAGTCTAGTCCCAATGCATGCTTAATTCGGCTTCAATGAATAACTAATCAGTTCGTGCAGTTCCTTCCTTCCACCGTCCCCCTAATGATTCCCATCAAAGAGGCAGCCACACCAGCCACAAATGCATACACACACATAGACACCGTACCAGTTGTGTGAGCACCAACTATGTTCAACGATAGAACTTGCCGTTTTAGAGAGGCTTTCCCCGGGTTGGAATATAGTGCGATCCGGCTGATCCCCACGTTACGTCAAATGTCTGCTCAACTGCAAACCACGTCCGATCCGAATCCCAATTCTATTGAAAACCCAGAAATCTACTATTTGGTTGATGAGTTAAGGAAAGTGAAGGGAGCTCTACAGAGGTTAGTCTTGTAGGAAAGGCTGAGAACGTCCAATTGGAAGACGTACATATGTGTACTTATTATGCATGCCGGAGTACCGCTGGAATTGTTTGAATGATGGGCTATCGATACGGTCGGGTGATGGGCATGGGCGTTCCTTGCCATATTGTGTTCTTCTTCAAGTATCATAACCATTGTCACTCGCTCTGGGAGGTATCCACCAACATGATTTCCATATCTCTGCACCACAGTCAATCTCATATTCCTCTCTCTAGAGTATCTCTCTCTCTCCCTCACTCAGACTTATACCTTGTTCCAATACGAGTAACGTCCTTAAAGAATAATTTTGCTCCAGTAATGATGCTACCTCTGTAAAAGTTCGGACCATGGTCAGTGGACGAAGAGAGATGCATAGAAAGAGAGAGAGAGACAGAGAGCGTGACTCATCAAAATGTAAATTCCTTTACGCATCACAATCATCATGCACGCTGTCACAACCTGCCTTGCCTGCACAAAATCCTTATTAATCAACAGACCCACACTGACTGCACTATTTTCTTCCTCTTCATTTCATTCTATTCATTACACCATCACTTGAGCTCTGTACAGTTGAGAAGCCGTGGCCCACGCCACTAAGCATACACACACACACACATGCAGGCGTAAGCACACACACAACCACTATCACTACTTCAACTACTGTAAGAAGAAAGGTTCATAGCAAGTGACGGACAGGGCCGTAAATAACTTCAATTGCAGGCCAATTAATTATTCAAACCTCCGGCATGCAAACGCGTTCTAATTAGAGCGGACCAAACGCAGCAGGTGTAACTTTGTAACCCACGTGCACCGTGAGTGAGTTGGAGCTTCAGAATCACTCCGTGAATTCCACAAGCCTCATCCTTGGAGTCATTATTGTCACTATAGGCTCAACCATAAACATGCCTCTCTAATTTACGATGCATTATAAATTACGAAGCACTTTGCCAAACTGTGCTGGTTTTTTCGAAATATCTCATCATCATTTATCTCCCCTCAGTTTCCCTGTAAACATTTATTTAATGACGTTAAAAATTATTTTTTCGAAACAAGACGCCACTGTTTACTTCAAGTAATATCTACAGTGCTCACCTGTGGGTTCCCCATTAAAAAACTCGTGTCAAATGAGAATGCACACTAATTTCCTTACTGGTGTGCTTTAAAATCGCGAAAATTAGAGATTTTTCTCAAACTATCCAAGATCTACAGGTTGGATGAGCATTTATAAAAGGTAGGAAGGGGATCATGCCTCGCACCCCATTCCCATTTGAGTTCCACAATAAAAGGACCACGCTGTGGCTAAACCCTCATGTAAATGAGACCGATATCATGCATAGAGGGAATTAGCCTTCATTATCAGTGCTCACTGACTGGGGAGAGGGGTGAGAAATCATTTAGAAGGAAGACAATAAGCCTGGTGAAAGCACTCTCTCACACTTAATGCTACCAGCACCACTATGCATGTATGTAGACCGAGTTAAACACAATCCCTCAAAGCCCTCAATGTGTTCAACCCTTGGTGGGTGCAGTGTGCCCTGCCAGTCACTGGCGCAGTCTGGCGGTAAAGCTGCGTCTGAATAGCACCCCTTCCCCTATGTATATGAGTATCCATAAAAACATACTCTTCTTCCTCACACCTTCGAACGCGTGAAAAAGGGGGGGAATTGACGCTGAGCATTAGCGTATAATGTAAACTTGTCCAGCCCAACCGACTGATTTTCACGATAATGTTTAATGGTAATGATAATGTTGGTTTCTCTCCTTCTCCTCTCAAGAAGAACAGAAGTTCACCTGCATCAGCCTGTCATGGAATACAAAAGGTTTTACCTAATCATACAAAAACAACATGAGAGGTAGAATGCTTATTAAAAAGGATCATCATCATCATCATCCCGTGCTCCAGCTCTCTCCATTATACTACTCCCTTGCTATGCACACCGTTGGACTATGCCACTCTAAATGAATCTAAGGAAAACGAGGAGAGGAAGACAACTTACACCAGGTGTAAAAGGGGTGACATGATAATATGATGCACCACTTTTATGTTCACCACCATGCCGGCTCGCTCCTGCCTCCCGGTTATGCATGCATACATTAGAATACCATAACCAAAACCACTACCCGCCGCATGCACGACAATTATAAATGAACCGCACGGCTGGAACAAGTCATAGTAGTGGTGTGCTGGAGAGCATCATGAATGCATCCAGCATAACAAATGAGCAGAGGGTGAAGGGGTTAATTCTTCTCTGCCTACACGTCAGATCCTTATCACGCCTCTAAATGGTTGATTAATGAGATATTAATAAACACTGCGGGTAGGCTCACATAGGCTTCAACTACAAATTAATAGCAGCCTCATCCTTAGTCAGTATCTTCCTTTTCTTCCTCCTTTACCCATCGTCTCCTCCTACTCCTCCTCCTCCTCCTTCTTCTTCTCATCTCTGGCACAAGAATCCCAGCGGCGGCGATGCACACACACAGACACAAATATACATTACACAACCGACCGGCAAGAACAAATCCCCTATATAACACTCACACCACCAATATCAACTATGCATTCAACAATACCTCCTTCACTCACTCACTCACTCACTCATTCATGCACGCACATCATCTCCTCCACATTGTAATATACTTTTTTCTCGCCACTCAAATACCATCCATTAGCATAACCCCGTAAAATGCACATAAACTTTCCAAAACACCCTCGGCGCATCTTGGTCCAAGTGAAAAAAAAATCCATCTCCAATCAAAAACCGTCATACTCCCTCCAACTTTACATCACATATCATGGTAGTGGATCTGTAGTGGACATCTGATGCGCGGAGCATGCGAGGGGTGCGCACACCTAATATACTCTCTCATTATTATTACGAATATATCAGGGTCGGCGAGAGAGATAAGCACACGGGATGAACGATTAGTTGTGTGTTGTAGAATAGAGCTGAAAAAATCCATCCTATGCATACTCTTGTATAAACTCATACACTGAATATGACACTTCCACCAGCACCACCTCCCACATGCACTCATATAATATATATATATATGTATATATATATATATATGCAATACAGTTGTACGGACCAAACTGTAAGGGGAAATATGAATGCCTGTAGGAACAACGAACATCAGGTGAGCTCACAGGCCCACAGGTTTGGAAATACATACAAATGCATATCTATCTACAGCTCTTTCTTATAATGATCTTTATTATAGAACACCTTGAGCCATCCCAACGTGGAGTTCCACATATGTAACCAATGTATGCAATAAACATGGGACAACGGATCGGATTTTCAATCTCCAACCCGCTTTCATGCCCCCGTCATTAAGTTATACGCTATTATCGTGATTACCATTACAGTTACTTTCATAGTATGACACCGCTCGGCGACGACGGTGAAAGACGACACGCGGACATGAGAAAGGGGAAAAAAGGGGGAAAGGGAGTAGTAGTATGTAGTAATAAGGACTACGCGGCGCGGGCGCATCGAGGGACACTCGAGAGGGGGGAAAATGTAACTATTTATTTTTGCGTCGCAGGGGGCAAGGTAACACGTAAGGAGAGGACTCTGATCTTGAAGACAAGTCATTCTTTAGCATAAACGGACAATGATTTTAATAGACCTCGTCCTCATTTGCATAGACGAGCTTCACACGTCCTCTCATCCCATCGCCCCATCATCATCCACCGTACTTTTTTCACTGCCGCCGACGTCCATATGTAACGTATCCTCCTGTCTTTCCATATACTACACACAAGAGGGTGTAGAGGGGGTGAAAAAAAAGTAGACCGGGCAGCAGTTGACAACGAGGTCTGAATCCAGGAACATTATTACTATTACTACTACTATGTACAGGAAGGAAATGCAAGAGGCTATTAAACTCCTGACAGTGGGGTATTTACTAGCATTATACATACCGCATATCCAGGCTCACCCCGGATTCCTTTACGAAATCCGGTCACAATGCAATCGTCCATTATACAAATGCCTCACCTATCGCACTCGCTCTACTCTCTCTCTCTCTCTCTCTCCGTACTTACATATACACATCGTCTCTCTCTCTGTATTCCTTGCATACCGCTGAGCTCATTCCATGATCTCATCCCATTATCCTATCCTACACATGGACATTACACCACACTTTACAAAATGCTACAATGGAGGAGGCTGGGCCGTGGGGAAGAAGAACAAGGAAGGAGGAAAACTATATAGTGTTGTATGGCCTGGAGTGGATGGCTGCTGGTTGGCGAAAAAGGGGGAGAAAAGTTTTGTACAGGCGAATCTTTCATATATATATATAGATACACGTATAGATTCCTGCTCTTCTTTTTTTGTACCTAATATATATCACACCCTCACGAGCCAGGCGGCAGCACTAGGACGACAACGACAATGACGGAGGAGGAGATGGAGGAGGAAAAGGCTTTGACTACACAATACGTAATACACGTAAACATACACGCACAAGCCCACACTCATCACTCCGCACCAAAGAGCATACGTCAAACAATGAGAAAGATATCCCCTTTCACCCTCTCCTCTTCATGAAATCGACCAAACAGGACCGCCAGGCAGACGTCTGTCACATTCCCGTCATATTTTCAATTTTAAAACGGCTCAAGGAGCACCGCATATCATCATCATCATCGTCATCACCCTCCTCCTCACGCCCGCAATCCTCCGGAGGGAACCTTCACATGTCCAATTTCCATTCCCCCTTCTCACTCTCTAACCCTTTCCCCCATCTAAATTCCCAAGAAAAATTAGCGTCTGTGAGCAAATTACCCTGATCACTCGGGAAGGGGAAAAACGAAAGGGGAGAAGATACCCCCCGATTGATTCCGCATACTTTTTTTCTCAATGTCCGCGTCGAGCAATAAAAAAAACTTTTGGTCCCCCGCGTCCATGTTCCGAGTTGACAGAAAGATAGAAACTTTGGACAGTTTCTGTTTTCAAGATTATTTCACTGCAGTGAGATAAATAAAAGTTTGAGAGTTCTTCCAATATTGCTGCTACTAGTACTATTACTACTGTACTGAGTCATGTCATGCCGGCAGGGAAGAAGCAGAACTCATCAGCGCCCCGCTACCAAGTGATAAATATACAAGTACAGGTAATTACAGGGTAGGCATTTTGTTTAAATAATCATGGACATCCGCCCATGGCTAATTGGTCCTCACGCTGGATGGCCCAGCAGAGGCGTACAAATAGCAGCGGGAAAGCAATTTGTTCACAGTAGAACCATTCAGGATTCATTCTTGGTTGACTAATTAATTACATCCCCCCTTTTCTTTAATGCAGCAGATCACGGCTGCACGGCAGTAGTAGTAGTCCTCACTCACCCGATCCTTTACCTCATACCGCTACCCCCTCACCGGTGTAATTCAACTGGTGGTTCTATGAACACACACACACACACACACACAAATACATATCAAATCACATGTTCAGACAACAGACATGTATACTCCGAGACATTGCATGCCACAGCGTTACTTGATAAGAAGCAGGAGTAAGAGCGTGATACGATTGAAATAAAACGTGCGCTCTTTGCTTACAGGGAAAATAATTAGCATTTTCCTGTCCTCCACTCTCTGCTGTTTCATTTCCCCCAGCTCCTGTGTGTCCTCCTCCTTCAAACACACACACACACACACACACAACTATCAAATTTTCCAAACTACAACGTCTCCGTTATGGAGGGAGCTCCACTCTATTTCGCGCTACCACTACCACCACCAACCTCCACAATCATGGTCATATAAGCGCGGAGGAGAGCTAATGATGTCTAACCTTTGTCAGTTGGATCTTCTATTGTTTCCATAGACAATTTTCCTTCTTTTCTCCACAAAATGATCCGCTCATTTCCTAGGTACAAAAGAGTGCCATACGCGGAGTATGGGGACCCATATAGAGGCTTCTAAACTTACATGTTATACGGTTCACCTTATGTTAGCTCACAGGAAGGACATACGTGTACCTCTCCCCTCCAGTTTTCGCCACAATTACGACCAAGAGGAGTAACAACAACAACAAAACGAGCACATCCACTAGTCATAAACAGTAGCTCTGTACATATACGCGTACACATGCATACATATAGTACCACGAGCATCACCGCGAACGAGGGCACATGATGATAAGATGGAACCGAAAACAATTGTGTTCACGTTCTGTTTTCATAATAAGGGGAGCGTTGTGTGTGTGTGTGTGTGTGTGTCGTGTGTAGTATAGACGGTAGTGGTGGGAAGAGCAGTGGCCCGAACAGAGGAGGAGAATACACACGTGTCATTATAAAAACCGAGTCTCCTTATAACCTTGGCCATTAAGATGATTAATTCTACATAATCACGTTAATTTGCTTTCTTTCATTACTATCCTTCTTTTCTTTCGACACAAGCATAGGATATCAATCCGTAGAAGAAGAACGGAAGAACTATAGGAGAAGAGGCAGTGGTGGCGACATTTTTCACTTGGCCCAAAACTCTGTCTCCCTCTCTCCTACCAACAAGAATAGCCTCCCCCTACCTCATTCCCCACAGACCTAACTCTCTTATACCTTCAATGTACGAACATACCCATACAGATATCTTTATAAATGTATGTATGTAAGATGGGATGAACAATGGAAATGAGGAGGTGAAATCCGCCGTTGGAAATCATCGGGAAAGGAAGAGAAAAAAAAGTCCTTTGACAGCCTAAAGTTCTTCACGTACCGGAGGAGTGCTCGTAAGAAAAGCAGCGGAAAATTCGAGACTTCAGGGAAAACTATGTAAGCGCCGAACACCCCGCCGTCGTCGGTATATGCTTGTTGACGAAAGAGGGAAAATCAAATGTGCAACTATTATCACAAGTGATTACGTCCAGAGAGGGTGTGTGTTGAGGGGGGACTACATAATGCCTCATCGCACGGACTAGTACCCTTTCACCCGGTCATCACTAAAATCCGGCATCTTCTATGTATCATCCTCCTTGTCGTCGTCGTCGTCAATTCCTCTCCTTCCCCCTTCTCCTCTCCTGTCTCCATATAACTTCACTCCGCCCTCCCTTTTTTTCCCTTCACTAAATTTAATTTGAGAAGTTCCACGATAAAAAGGGAGGAAAGAAATTAAATCCAATTTGGGCCTTCCTGTTGGACCTCAAAGAATCCTTGTCGTCCCCGTCGTCGTCTTCAGTTGGACCGTCGCTCAGCCGTGCTCGCGACAGGATTTTTTCTGCATAACAACTCACTAATGGCTTTAACTTTAGAGTCAAAGTGCTCTGCCGTCAACGAGCAGCAAACCGCATGCTGAGTGAGCCCGTATTCCTGCTCTTATGATATCCTTTTATATACTTCCCGCCATTGTATACACTTCACATGTGTGTGTATGTGTGTGTGAGTGTACATGGGACATTGCATGCATGTAATTTCGACTTTCCAGCAACTAGCAACATTTCAGTGATTACCATGATGCTCTGGTAGTGAGAGAGAGAGAGAGAGCTTGGCGGTCGTCGTGCAGCAATATAAATTTCATCGTCGTCCTAGTGGTAGTGCTAAGAAAACTGGTGCCTACTTTGGTTTAATACGTTGCTAGCAATCCTGCGACAGGATATGAGAGCGGGTACTATAATGCGACCAAAAAGTAACAAGGACAGACGTAAAGTATCATCATTTAGGAGCCCTCTGCTCTTCTTACAGGAGGACATAAGGGGGAAAGACATTAGACCTCTACCACACACATGCACATACGCATGCACGTACACATACACACGTACACACACGCATGCACGTACACATACACACGTACACACACGCAGGCACGTACAGACACACATTTACACACGCATACAGGTATACACAGACGCATACTCGCACACATATAGACACATACATGTACACGTAACACACACACTTGATACATACATCGTATCACGTCTGCCCCACTGCAACTCTACTATAATAAGAAAATACAGGCAGTAAGCAGCACCAGCTCTATAACACCGGCCGCAGTCTTTTGGCCTCATTCCACGGAGCAGAGGATAGGAGGAGCCCGGTCTTTGGTGTACGGAGAGGAAGAGCTTTATAATATTTCAAGAGGCGTTCATGTTCACATAAATTGATTAATTACACTCTGAGACAATGACATAAGGACTGAGGAACATTGTTGACGGTGTAATTTTGTGTGAAGGTGGAGGTGGATCGGGGCGTGACACCGAAATGTACCAATTTCTTTAGACGTGCACTACTAGCACTACCCCGACGGTCTCTCTCGCTCTCGCCCTCCTCTCCCCGCTCTCTATAAAATACCATACCCTCTCCGCGTTACACCAAATGTCCGCTCCAATGAATTGACACTGGCGATTTATTGAGGACATTTAATGGAACTTTCCAACATTCACAATCCAAAATCCTTCCTGTGAATCAGATTAGATAAGGACTCTCCTCCTACATGCACACACACATGTACATGCATCTATGCATGTAGTAACCTCTCGGTTTTTTACAACTCTACCACTCACAGAGTTAGAGCCACTGGTGAGTATGTGCTCGCGCTCGCAACTTTTGCCCCTATACCATACCACAACTAAGAGGACCAAGCGTATGCATATCCAGCTATAGTTCTAGCCTCTTGCGCCCCTGCTGCTGCTGACTCCTGAAAGTTGAGCCCAATCAAAAAAGGAAAATCACATAAGAGCATTTTGGAACAAAGCACAAATCTTCCCGTGTGAGAGTCTCCGTCTTCTTCATCCATACCGTCCAATCTATAGTCTCCTATTGGACCCCTCAGTATTGTACAGACACTCTGGATCAAAGCAATATGAGTTGACTCTCTCTATCTCTCTCTCTCTCTCTCGCCCCGTTGCTGGAGTTGTACCCGACGATGAGTACGGAGATCCTGATTTAAAATCTGATCCATATTAAAAAGGAGTTGGGATAAAAAAACATACGAATCTCTTTGCATATTACTGTCTAACAATAGATTGTTACGTAGCATTAGTTCTCAGCTTTGTAATTACAAATTGTGTTTAAGATGAAGAGTGCGATGGCTGCTCTCCTGTAGGATC